>CM035407.1:55761380-55771380 GCA_020310875.1 Ceratopteris richardii | reverse complement strand
GAAGTAAATCCATAATACAGAGCTTCTTTAAGTGTGCCCTTGATGTACCTAAGTACTCTTTGTCCTGCAATCCAATGCTCCTTTCTAGGACAATGCATGAATTGAGATAGAACTCCAACTGCATATGATAAATCAGGTCTTGTTAATGTAGCATAAATCAGGCTACCCACCAAACTCTAATAAAGTTTCATATCTTTGAATTTTCTCCTTCATATTTACTCAGTCTATGATTCACCTCCATTGGAGTTGGTGCTATCCTACAATTTTCCATTTTAAACTTGGTTAGTAAATTTCTCAGATATCTTTCGTGAGTTACATATACTCCATGTTGAGTATATGAAATCTCCATTCCCAAAAAGAATGACAAATTTCCCAAATCACTGATTTTTGTTGGAAGTGACGTAGGCCCTTAGGCTCATGTCACAGGTCCATGGTTCCATAGTTCCATAGGTCCAGCATACACAACATTGATTCCAGCAATCTTCCATATTGACAAAACATGAACATACCACAACTTAATCATACAAATGATGAGACAAAGATAGAGAAAGAATAGACATCATGTGTAAGGTGTTACGTAAGCCATCACTTACTCATAGTATCATATATACCAATGTTCAATGTACAATGTGGGAGCAAAATTCTCAACCATTCTATGTGATGAGAAATAGATGAATGAGTGAATGTACAATGTAACAAACATATTCAGATGTGTGGGCAGTAATCTGAATATACATGAGATGTGTGACCTAATAGGTTATAGAAGAGATAATATGAGTGACTGAATGAGGAAGGATCAGTGTGAAACTGATGGTCAACAAACCTACATCTAAAGTTAGGCTATGGAAGACCCTAAGTCAGATACGTGTGTGAAAAGATCACATACTTATAAAGTAGCATAGAATGCTAACAAGATTGTTGCCGGAAATCCTCAAACTCATGTGAACACACCTTCTCAAACACCTCATAAAAATATGCATAAAGCATATAAGTACTGATTCTCTTGTACCTATGCCGAATAGGACTTCTTCTGATATGAATGCCACAACCTCCATAAACTTCAAGTAGTACCTGTGTGCATAAAGAGAATATGTACCTGAATACTTAACATAAGATGTGAATCTTATGTTAATCTCCATCTAATGTCTTTGAAGTAGCCCGACATCTTCTTGTAGAAGACATTCTTCAACCTAATATCTTCTTGTAGAAGATAATCTTCAAAATCATGTAGATGGTCCCATCCAATGTCTTTGAAGTAGCCAGACATCTTCTTGTAGAAGATAATCTTCAACCTAACATCTTCTTGTAGAAGATGATCTTCAAATACATCATGTAGATGGGCGATCCTCACCATCAAGCTGCTAATAATCAAGTCTTCTTGCCATGAACAAGAGATGACCTCCTCTCCATGAGCTAGAGTGCGAGCACAGCCTTCATCTTCCCCAAGAAGAATCACCAAGAAGAACTCCATAGCTGCTCCTCAACATGCTTCAAGTTAGCATCATGGCTGCCCCATGTGCTAGAAGAAACACCACCTCTACTGAGGTACAAGCTCTAGAAAGCTTGTGTTGATCCTAGGTGAAGGATGATTCAAGTGATCCCAAATAGTCTCTTATATAGTAGATTGTTCCCTTGAAAAGCTTATTCAAAAGCATAATAAAGCTATGATAAAAAAACAATCGTGATTTTAATAAATCACTCATGGAAAAAATCCTCCTTCGCTGTTTTAGCGCCGCCGTGTGTTTCTTTTGTTTTCCAAAGGTTTTAATCAAAAGATTTTCTATATGCTCCGCTGTTGATCATGGGGATTGAACCCACGCCGCTTGCTTGAGAGTCTGCCCACGTAGCCAAGGCGCTCAGCCATTTTGATGTACATACGAATATACAAATAATGTACACATCCTATTCACTGTGAACAAAAATGGTCCAATGACCATGTGATATTGAGACTTTGATCTTGGGACATTGTTTCCAACAATCCCCCCTTCAATGTCACAATGGGACAAAGTGAAATGGATCTGCAACCTATTACAAGCTGCAAATAATTACAAGCTTCAAGCTTGTACTTCCGCACTTCAGAAAAAGTCTTGTTCAAAACTGAATTCGACTTTCCTTCAAAAAAACCTGACCTTGTTGAATATGAACCATAATACTTGAGAAAATATGCAAACTAGATATCCAATAGTGTACACATCAAGCAATCACTGCTCAACAAATGTAGCATGTACTGTCTCTGCACCTGCTATCTCCTGTCTTAAAAAACTTGAAAACATACACTAGGATCCATATATTTGCATTTACCTTCCAAAAAGGTTTCTCAACGTACTTCTGCTGCGTCATGTAAATACACTAAACAAAATCAGGAACTAAATCCTGGAACCTGTGACTGACAACTCACAACTTAGTGCATTATGAACACTGCTGGTTCATCTCTGACTGTACTCAAGTCATGTCAACTCATCTCAATTGAAATCAACTGAAATATGAGTAAAAATCTATGATGTCATCATGTCTTCATCCTTTAAATCCTTCATACCTCTTTCCTTCAGAACTTGGTATAAACATATATGTGCGCACTTCTGAAATATACCTTTCTGAAATATCAAGCTTCTCTTCAAATAGAATTCTGAAACCTTATCCTGAACAGGAACTTTCTCCAAACATTCTCCTTCTTCCTTCTTCTTACAAAGCTGGAACATAAAGAGAACCTGACAAAGGAAATATAGGAATACCTGAAATAGGAATACCTGTAGGTATGAATCTGCATTCTTTTACATATGGCTTAAAATAAGTCTTCATGTTTCATCACCCCCCTGGATGACTTAACACTAGTATCCAATATTCTTCAAATATATCAAACTTTATGAAATGTGGAACGTCTTCCTTCTTTCAATAAATCTGATGTTCAGTGATCAATACCTGTATCTGAAACAAAATCTCTGAACCCTTTTTTTATTAGCACTGCAGTTGCTAATAACTTTCACTGTAGGTCTTCAACTTCCCATATTGTAGAATAAGGTTAGCTGATAAAACCTTGCTGAAAGCATTTTAGGATTCATACCCTTCTGCACATAACAAGTATTTCTATCTCTTTGCAACACAAATCTGATAGAATCTGAATCTTTGACTTACTTCTCCAATGTTAAGAATCTTCACAAACAAAGGATAGACAACTGAATCATAAATACTCAAGATCATGCAAGATCTATCCAAGATCAATGATCTCTCCTGTGTAGAATCTACTCTTATCAAACCTTCAAGACTGAATGTTTGATTTGTTTACCTGAATGTCTCCAAGTGTCCATGCTTCTTACAAAGTTGTAAAACTTTTCTTCAAACAAATCCTTCAAGGAATCTGCAATTCCTACTTGAAACATAAGTGGACAAACTTCTCACCTTGAGAACTCCAAAAGCTGCAAGTTGATACTTCATAACTTTCATATTTTACCCGGGTGAAATGTGATAGTACCTGCTTGATTTTCTTTTGGCTAACTCCACTTATCAATCAAGTGATAGGATCTAATGGAACACCTTTTTGAATACAAGTATGTATCCAAAAAATCAAGACAATCATAGAAAGTAGATTCTTCAACTGACTGGTACATCAACAAGATTCTGAATTTTCTGAAGTTTTCTGAAAATACTGAATATGAGGTAACCTTTTCCAAACATAAAACCTCAACCCAAGTCTTCAACATCTGCTACAAAAAACTCTTTTTCCTTAAGAGAGTTAGTTAAAGAAGAAATATACTTCTCTGCAACTTGTCATATACCAAGTAGCTTTGTATTGACACTCCAAGAATTCTTTGAGGGAACATATAAGCTGCTTGCTTAAAAGCTTCAACTAACTCATACACATATGAGTGCTTTTGTTTCTCTCGATGCAATTCTTTGTCAAATCTACTAAATCATGACCAAGTGTAATGCAAAACAAGAAACTGCTTCTTCTTTAAACAAGATGTTCTCGTAGACTTGTCTTTGGATGTAGAGGATAAAATAGGAAAAGTATATGGAAAATATATGAGAAAAGGAAGCCTTATTTTTCTTTTGGAAATAATGGACTTTCTTCTTCTGCATCTTTCTTCCACCTGATGATGTTAACATCTTCAAACTTCTCTTCCATACCTTTTGTTCTCTTCATCTTGAAGTAGCAAGCACTCTTGACTTCTTCAACTGAACTTTTCTCTTCCTCTAATGCTAAGAGTAAGAGATAAAACAAACATGGTATACAAATGGAAGTGAATATAGAAACATGTTTTATCATCTCCTCATATCTCTGAATCAAAATTCTGCTTCAAATGTCTGACATGACTAAATTCACCAATTGCTGTCTGAATGATGAATTGCCCTTCTAGAGTTACCTTCTCTAGATACATTTGTACTTTGATATCCAACCAACTTACAACAGAAAATTGGCTGAAAAAACTCATCTCATCTCTGCACTTGTCTTCTTAGATGAACTTTCTTGCCATGAAAGAGATCTTCTCAAAACTCTCTAGAAAAACCTCTAGATACCTGTTTCGATGTAGCGTTTAACTTTCAAATAATGAAAGTGTATAAAAGCAATCCTTGAATTTCTTCAAATCTCTTCATAACTGCTCTTCTAAGATATGACCTGCAAATGATAATCTGATAGTAGAAACTCATACCTATGATTTGATGTCGATCTGATTTCTTCATCTTCTCTAAACCATTGTTCTTCTTTGAATTTGAAGTAGTCTTCTCTTCATCAAGTCTGGGTCTTCAAACAATACTTTTGTAAAGTATTTGCATACTCTTCCAAAAATATTCGGCTGCTAACAGATTATCAACTTCATACTCCACACTGATAAATACACATGTAACTGAATTGTCTAATTCTCAAATCTCTACTCATCTAGATTAAGTGTGTATGTCAAATGTCAAATGTTAGAAGATGCTTTCAAATTATATGTCGTAAATCTGGAATTCTAGGAACCTCGGATATGAATGAGCCTTAATGCATTGATGCCAAAGATCTAAAGTTCTGTAACCAAAACCTTAGTGCTCTGATACCAAATGTTGGAAGTGAGGTAGGCCCTTAGGCTCATGTCACAGGTCCATGGTTCCATAGTTCCATAGGTCCAGCATACACAACATTAATTCCAGCAATCTTCCATATTGACAAAACATGAACATACCACAACTTAATCATACAAATGATGAGACAAAGATAGAGAAAGAATAGACGTCATGTGTAAGGTGTTACGTAAGCCATCGCTTACTCATAGTATCATATATACCAATGTTCAATGTACAATGTGGGAGCAAAATTCTCAACCATTCTATGTGATGAGAAATAGATGAATGAGTGAATGTACAATGTAACAAACATATTCAGATGTGTGGGCAATAATCTGAATATACATGAGATGTGTGACCTAATAGGTTATAGAAGAGTGAATATGAGTGACTGAATGAGGAAGGATCAGTGTGAAACTGATGGTCAACAAACCTACATCTAAACTTAGGCTATGGAAGACCCTAAGTCAGATACGTGTGTGAAAAGATCACATACTTATAAAGTAGCATAGAATGCTAACAAGATTGTTGCCGGAAATCCTCAAACTCATGTGAACACACCTTCTCAAACACCTCATAAAAATATGCATACAGCATATAAGTACTGATTCTCTTGTACCTATGCCGAATAGGACTTCTTCTGATATGAACGCCACAACCTCCATAAACTTCAAGTAGTACCTGTGTGCATAAAGAGAATATGTACCTGAATACTTAACATAAGATGTGAATCTTATGTTAATCTCCATCTAATGTCTTTGAAGTAGCCCGAAATCTTCTTGTAGAAGACAATCTTCAACCTAATATCTTCCTGTAGAAGATAATCTTCAAAATCATGTAGATGGTCCCATCCAATGTCTTTGAAGTAACCACACATCTTCTTGTAGAAGATAATCTTCAACCTAACATCTTCTTGTAGAAGATGATCTTCAAATACATCATGTAGATGGGCGATCCTCACCATCAAGCTGCTAATAATCAAGTCTTCTTGCCATGAACAAGAGATGACCTCCTCTCCATGAGCTAGAGTGTGAGCACACCCTTCATCTTCCCCAAGAAGAATCACCAAGAAGAATCACCAAGAAGAACTCCATAGCTGCTCCTCAACATGCTTCAAGTTAGCATCATGGCTGCCCCATGTGCTAGAAGAAACACCACCTCTACTGAGGTACAAGCTCTAGAAATCTTGTGTTGATCCTAGGTGAAGGATGATTCAAGTGATCCCAAATAGTCTCTTATATAGTAGATTGTTCCCTTGAAAAGCTTATTCAAAAGCACAATAAAGCTATGATAAAAAAACGATCGTGATTTTAATAAATCACTCACGGAAAAAATCCTCCGCTGTTTTAGCGCCGCCGTGTGTTTCTTTTGTTTTCCAAAGGTTTTAATCAAAAGATTTTCTGTATGCTCCGCTGCTGATCATGGGGATTGAACCCACGCCGCTTGCTTGAGAGTCTGCCCACGTAGCCAAGGCGCTCAGCCATTTTGATGTACATACGAATATACAAATAATGTACACATCCTATTCACTCTGAACAAAAATGGTCCAATGACCATGTGATATTGAGACTTTGATCTTGGGACATTGTTTCCAACAATTTTGAACTCTTTCTCCATTTGCTTTTTAATCATGTGTATACCTTTTTCATCTATTCCTGTAAGTATTATGTCATCAACATAAATACAAACATAAATAAATCCATCCTCAATTGCTTTGACTAGCAAGCTACTATTTGCCTTTGATGCTTGAAATCCAAGTTCCTTTAAGAACTTTACAAGCCTATAATTCCATGCGCTTGGGGCCTGCTTCAACCCATACAAAGCTCTCTTGAGCTTACACACATAATTTGGATACACTTGATCTTTGAAACCATCTGGTTGTTCCATATAAACTTCATCTGAAATATAACCATTCAAAAAAGCATTCTTCACATCTAATTGAGACAATTTCCAACCTTTGCAAGCAACAATTGCTATGAGACTCCTTATGGTTGTCATCTTTGCAACAGGACTATAAGTTTCATCATAGTCCACACCATATCTCTATGCATATCCCTTTACAACAAGCCTGGCTTTGTACCTAGATATACTTCCATTTGCAAAAATTTTTGTTTTATAGACCCATTTACACCCAATGATCTTCTGACTATTTGGTTTAGGAACCAAATCCCAAGTCTCATTTTCCATCAATGCATCATATTCCTCCTGTATAGCTTTTTCCAAATTCTTCTTCCCTTTGGCTTCATCATATGTGTATGGATCTTCATCTGCTTTTAACATGTAAGCATAATGTTTAGTAGTCAAGAATGAAGTATCATAGCTATACCTTGTAGGTTGCCATTTGTGCCTAGATGACCTTCTGAGTTCTCCACTTCTTGAAGTTTCTGGTTCATCACATTCTGGATCAAACCTTGGCACATCTTCAACTTCATTTTGTACTTCATTGTTCTCCTCTTCATCAAATATCTGAACCTTTGATTTACCTTTCTTTTGATTCACAACTTCTTCAACATCTGCATAAACATTAAGTGTTCTTGCATACCAAGTACCTTGCTCATCAAATGTAACATCCTTAGACACAAGGAATTGCTTTGTGGATGGACTCCACAACCTATAACCCATCTGCTTGTCATCATAACCAATGAATACATACTTCTCTACTTTAGGTTCCAATTTATTCCTCAATTGAGATGGCACATATGCATATGCCAAGCATCCAAATATTTTACAATGATCCAAGGTAGGTCTCTTACCCCACCAAGCTTCATATGGTGTCATTCTCTGCAAAGCTTTACGTGGTAACCTATTGAACAAATATGTGGCTGTATTTACGGCCTCAGCCCACAAATAATTAGGATAATTTTTCTCCTTCATCATTGATCTTGCAAACTCAACAAGAGTTCTATTTCTTCTCTCTCCTACCCCATTTTGTTGAGGAGAGTACCTGCAAGTAACCTCTCTCTTTATACCTGCATTCCACAAATAATCACTGAACTCTTTAGAAAAATACTCTCCCCCTCCATCTGACCTTAGTCTCTTCAACTTTTGACCTGTAATTCTTTCTGCATATGCATGATAGTGTTTGAATGTATTAAACACTTCTAACTTGTCTTTGATCACATAGATTGTGATCCACCTGGTAGCATCATCAACATATATGACATAATATCTTGAACCATTTATACTGAAATCCTTTGAAGGACCCCACACATCTGTATGTACCAATTCAAGTCTTTCTGAAACATAAAACCATGCTTATTATATGGTTGCTTATGAGTCTTACCTAACTGACATGCTTCACATCTGTATGTCATGTGTTGACCTACAACATTAGGCAATCCAAGTACTGAACCATTGTTAACCATTTCTTTGATACCTCTTTCATTAAAGTGTCCAAGTCTTTTATGCCAGAGATCTAATTCAGACACCTTTTGCTCTCCATATGTGAACATAACATGTCCAATATTACCTTGTATATTTAATGTGAAGAGCCTTCCTTCCTTCTTTCCTGTAACAATTTGTTTATACCCTTGACTAGGGTCTTCAACATAAACTCCATCATTAGTGAACCTTACCTCATATCCTTTTTCCATAATTTGTCCTACACTAATTAAATTCTTTGGAATTGTAGGAACATACAGAACCTTAATCAAGAGAGTACTTCCATATTTGGCTTTAACTGAACCAATTGACTTTACTTTGTGCTTTGTATTATCACCTGTTTGAACTGTCTCATTGATTGCCTTATGATCTAGATCAGTCATCAAAGCAATATTTCCTCTTAGATGATTGCTACATCCTGAGTCAATATAAAATACTCTCATGTCTTCATGTGAGTCTTCACATGTTGCATTCATAATAAGAGTTGAATCTTCTTTTTGATCTGATGCATAATTGTACTAGGTGTTATTGTAGGATTGATTTTGGAAGTTTCTTCCTCCACTTCTTCCAAAAGAATTCCTACTACCTCTACCTCTGAAGTTTCCTCTCTGATATCTGCCACCTCTTCCTCTTTGATTAAAGTTCTGATTAAAATTACCATTGCTTTGATTATTATGCAAACAATCATGAGATAGATTATTAGTCTTACCACATATCCAACAAGCTCTGACATTATCTTTGTTATTTCTGCCTCTTCCTCTACTTCTCCCACTTCCTCTTCCTCTTAGGAAGTTTACTTAACTTGGAATACCTTCATGTTCAACTGATTGTTGCTTTCCTTTGCTAGCTTTCTTCTTGTCTTTAGAATACTTTGCATGACCTACACTCTTATCAACATCTCCTTTGATATCATTCTCAAAAGTTAGCATATGTCCTAACAATTGATTCAAATCAGGAGTGAAATGATCTAATGAAAGTTCTATAGACAAAATAAAAGGCTTCCACTTCTCATCTCCTCTTAGTCCTGTGAGAATTTGTCTTACCAACTTATCTTCTTCAATATCTTCATCAACTACACCTAAAGAATCTGCAATGTCTTTCATCTTTGTCACATAATCATGTATTGATTGTGAAGCCTCGTTCTTAAATGTAGTAAACTCTGCCCATAATGAAGCTTTCCTTGATTTGGTTGTATTCTGAAAATGCTCTTCCAAAGCATTCCATATGTCACTTGCACTTTCAAGTCCTCTGATATGAGGAAGCAAATAATCATTCACTGCCATGTAGATTATGCTCCTTGCTTGAGCATCCTTCTTCATCCAAATCTTTATATCTGCAAGCTCTTCCCTAGTTGGAACACTAGGATCTTTGAACTCTGGTTTTTCTTCCTCTCCCGTGATGTATCCCATCATATCTTTGCTCATAAGATGAGCTTCCATTCTCATAGACCAAGCTGGATAGTTCTCTCTATCCAACTTCTCAATTTGGAGACTATCTCCCATCCTTTCTTCACCTGTACTATCAAATCTTTAATCCTTATAAGGAATAGATGTACCTTAGCTTCGAATGTTGCTCCTTC
>CM035407.1:55666380-55751380 GCA_020310875.1 Ceratopteris richardii | reverse complement strand
TCTGAATACACACACCCAGTGGTCGAAGAAGCAATAAGGACTGTTAGAGAATTTGTTATTTTGTCCGATCTATGTCCTTAGCTTCTGTTTGTGCTCCTTGGTATTCCGTATATCACATATCTGGGTTGCTGTATTCAGTTGGGTTGCCACGCACGCCACCAGTGACTTATGTCTTGCTTGTAGTACTCTGATTTGTCCTGGTTGCAAACATGTGACCCCATTGTATTGCTTTGAGCCTGTTTACTTTCTTCCACCGTGCACGATCTGGATGATTTGCATTGTTGCCTGATGCGTGCCCCTGCGGGGCTCTGTGCAGAGATGGGTGTTGCACCCCTGCGGGGCTTCCTGCAGAGATATGTCTTCGGCTATCATTGTTTTATTCTTTATTGAGTTGTTTTTGACTTTGATCTTCTTCTTCTTCTTTTTTTACTTGATTCCCCTTCCACACGTCCCTCCTCCTGAACTCTGTCGTCCCCGACAGGCTTTTTGTGGCGACGTGTGTAGTGTTGGATGGCATGTTGCTCTCTTTGATTTAGCAGATTAGCGTGACATAGCATGAACTCCTTCCATTGCTGAGACTTTACTCCGTCCTCTGGCGCCTGTCTATGATCAGCAAAGAAACTTGTCTCATAGGCCACCAGTCTTGCATTCAAATTGGAAGTCATTTTAACAAAAATCTCTGAATCAATTTCAAAGAAGCCTGTAAAGAATGCTTCTTCAAAAGTCTGCATATATGTCGATGGCAAAAACATGAGTCGAGAATAATATGCCATAATAGTTAGTCTGCTCGGTATAGTGGATAAATAAAAAACTAGTGCTTCCGATCCTTGAGTAATTCCGATGAAATTCAAAAATGTATATTTGGCATGTTGGAACACTTTTAGCACTGTTAGTAGCATACTAAATATTTTGTTAGTCATTTTGACGGCTAAGTCCGGAACTGAAACGTATCTGGAAATCCAAAATTCTATTGTCTTTACCATGTATTCTTCGGTTGGTAGATAATTATGTGGCAGACTAGGTAGTAAAGGGTAGTTGAGCCATTGATTATTGATATTGCCTTGGCATTGTCCTTCCCAAAATTGCGTCCAAGATCGTCGACGGGGTACAGGACAAAAAGATGGATTGACTTGAAGTGCATATGGTGATGCTTCCCACTGTACCCGCAACGTTGGATGCTTCTCTAAAATCTTTTGTCGCCATATTGGATCCGCGTTCTTGAACTCCTCTTGAGTGTAATTGAAAGTGTCATGCCTGAATTGAAGGTTGTGATCCGGATCTTTATTCGTTGCAGACTTTATATAATGTCTAGTTTGTTCTTTAAGTAGTCCGTATGGTACATTAAAGGGCTTCAAAATTTGTTCCAATTGTTTATTATCTATTTGAGCTTCTTTCATGATCCTGATGATCTGATCTTCAAATTCTGCCGTAAGTTGGGACACCAGTAGTGCCCTTTCTGGTCTGCTCAGTTCTTCAATTTCCCGAATGTTAGGTTCAATGTGAACCTCCTTTTCCTCCTTTACCGGTGAATGATACAAGGGGGGAGAGAGAGGACGTACCTCTTTCTCCACAGTAGCCTTGGTCTCTGGTGGAACTACTGGTGTCCCCTGTTTTGCTCGTTGCTCTAATTGCTCCTGAAGCTGTTTGATTAAATCATCTTTTTTCTTATTTTCTTCTTCAGCCTTAGCAATAGTTGCCTGGTGTTTAATTAGTTCCTGGGCCACAATATTCATTTGATCTGTGTCTTCCTTACACTGCCGCAGATAGTTATTCTCTGCGTTTTTCCATTTTATTCTGAGGGCAGCTGTGTCCTCCATGTATCTCTTTTCCCAATCTATAATGACTACTTGCTCCTGTCTGAGCTGGTCTTCTAGTTTAGTGATCTTTTCTTCCAAGTTCTTGATATTTCCTTGTGGGTTGTCAGTATCTGCAAGTGGTTGATCACTAATGAGAGCTGTCATTAACTCTTTATTTCGTTGTCGTATATTATCAGCTTCCTCCATACTGACTTTAAGCTGAGACTCTAAGATTTTACTTCGTGCTTGAATACGTGTCTTCTCAGTCTCACTCATCTCTAATTTCTTTGTTAGTTCCTGGACTTGGTCTTTCAGTTTTGTCTGCTCTGTCTCTAGCATGTTGTTTCGTATTTTGACCTCTTTAAGTTCCTTTTCTTTATTCAGAGCTTGTTCTCTTACCTTGGATAATTCGTTGGAAAGATTCTGACCTGCTCTTTCAAGTTCTTTCTTGTCTCGCATGGCTTGGTCGTAATCTTCATCAGCGTCAAGCATTAATTGTTGTGTGTCCAGAGCTGTTCGAATCATATCTTGCACAACAGGCTTGAGCTGAGCTATGTCTACATTCAGCCATGTCTTTGCTATTCCTGGAGTCTCTCCTGTTTGCACATCTTTGCCTTCTGCCACCTGGAGTGTTTCATTATGTGGTTGCCTAACTTGCAGTTGTACCCTGGGTTCTTTATCATCTCCTTTTGCTTCATCATTTTTAGTGGCACTCCCCTGAAACGTGACATCCATTGGGGAGGGTTCTGCCACAACCCTGATTGGTGTGAAGGGTCCTTCCGTTTCTATATCATTATCTTCATTCTCCATTTTTGATATCTCCGTATCTGTCTTTGTGCTCGCGGTTTTTTGATTCACTTTTATTTCTTGATCGACTGACTTGAGTCCTTCTGGTTCTTCACCATAGTCAACTTCATTTAATTCGGTCCATTGCCCATCATCCTTCGATTCGCTTCGAATATCAACATCCAACAATGATGTGTCCTTGTCTTCTTTGTCCTGTGATGACGAGCTAGAATTTTCTAATCCTATTTCGCGGTATCGGTGAACTTTAGTGAGTTTTCTTTTTGTATTTAATCCCTGTTGTGACTGCTGATAATGATGACCTTGCACTGGTAAGTTGATTTGTCCCTCCGTGTATTTGTGCGTCTCTTCCAGTGCTTTAGTCAATTCTTCTTCCGTGATTTGTTTCGGTCCTGCTATGGTTACTTTGGGAAGTACATGGACTCTTTTTGTCATAGGTTCTCCTTCTTCACCTTGCTTGTCTTCTCGTAGTCTTTTTGTTCCTCTCATTCTCGGCTGAGAACTAGTTTCTGCTTCTTCCCCACTTATGGCAACCTTCTTTTTCTTAGGGACAATGGCGGGTTTTGCATATTGAGCTAGCTTTTCTAAAGTTGGCATCTCTCTCAAACAATTCTTCATATCTAAAGCTTCATATATCAGTAATGTGAGAGCCGAACTACCATTCAAAAATTTCTTCTGGCCCCACTTCTTCTGGGCTTCAAATAATCTTTCTTGAACATATCCTGTCATATTCACTTTGTTCCCAATTTGTCTCATGGCATGCGATAGTAATTGTACGACTATCTTCTGTGGAGCGATATACCTATGCATGCTTGGGAAACAAAAATGTTGATGCACCAATCGAACAGCATCTTCTATGTCAATTCTGTTTATATCCAAAAATGATCTCTTCTTGGGATCATGGCACTATGCTTTGACACTTGTGACTCCTTCTTGCTTCCATCCAAATGCTCTGTTGATTAATTTGTGTGTGAATTGGATGGTCTTCCAGGTTCCCACTTTATCTAATACTTTCGCTTCTGGAACAGTTATCTTTGTTGTCGCAGGCTGTAATGTGTTCATTACCTGTGTACACCTTTGAAAGTCCGGTACATAGAAAGGCAATTTTAGGAATGACTCTAATCTGGCCTGTGTCCATACTTCTTCAATATGTGGCAAGCCTTGGACGATTGTTTTGAAGTCCTGGGATAGGATGGGAAAATAGTGATCTCTATCCATTATTTTGATAGTAGCCAGGAAGATGAGATCTGACACTGGTTGGTCATCCCGAAACCAGTGACCTCTTGCTTTTGTAATTGACTCGAGTGGGAAAAGCTGGACCTCTTCCTCTTGTGTAGCTTCAGAATTAGTAGACACCATCTGCACTCAATATAGAGTATGAATTAGTTGCCCTATATTATCAGAAATCCTCCTTTATTTGTTTGTCATAAGCTTGATATTGCTCCGAGTGAATGGTTTTGCCCCCTTCCCGTGGGTGTGAGAAAGGTAATACCTGGATTTTTCACATTTTTAGGTATTTATATATTTTCATCTGAAAAGGAAAACAAAAAAGTTAGGTTATAGCCGAAGCGGTTATTTTTTTTTTTTTGGAGTAATTTTCTTAATGTATGTACAAGTGCGCTCCTATTTCCCAAGAGGAAAATGTGCTCGACTATTCTGAAATAGAAGAAGGATGTGTCGAATGCTTGGCCGTGTAAAGTGGCCCTATCATGCATACTTTGGGTACTGATAACTCCATATGTGTGCATTTGGAAGTAGTCGGTTGATGTATGCATTCTGTCTTGTCTTTCGGCAACCAAATCTGCTTCATTCTGTTGGGATGTAGTGTATTCTCCACCTTTTTGATGAATGTGGTTCATCTCTTGTGGTATGTCTGCTCCTTCTGATTTTTGAATCTGAAATTAGCCTGTGTAGCTACTGCAGACTCCTTTAATTTCCTGTCGCTATTCTTCTGTGGCTATTTTGTGTGTAGACCCTGCTGGCTCTTCTTATGCTGAGGTTCCTTGTTTCGGTTTAGCTTCTTTTGGGCACATGATTTAGGAATCCATATTTGTGATCGATCCGGTTGAGCGGCTATTACTTTCCTTGGGATCCAAATTGTAGCAATTTGTTGATGACTTCGTTGTTCCGACTAAGTTGTTTTCTCATTTGATTGTTGGTTCTGATGTCGGTTGTGCTTCTGTCGTCGAAGATATTCCTTCACTTGATCTCTCATTATCCAAGCTTGTTGAGTGTACGGAATAGGGTATATTTTCATAGGTACAGATTTTGAATTACTCAGAGGACTAGTCTCTTTTAGGCATTGTGTTTCACTGAGGTCAGTTTCAGATTGATTGACACTCTCATGACTTGCTAGACTAGAAGATTGTGTGCAAGCAGAATTCAATGTGTCCTCACATATAGTACTTGACGAAGGTGTTTCTATAGTGCTAGTGAACATACATTCATGACTTTGTTCGTTAGAATGAACTTTTTGCTCTATGCTCACAGATTTGATTGGTCGTTCGTCTAGCAGACTGAATACTTCACAATGTCCTATCCTGGCTGAGATGTATCCTAAAGCCAATTGAATGGTCACCTCATATTCGTAAATCCAGTCTTGACCTAACACTACCTCTTCAAGTAAATCCTGATCATGACACACTAATAGCTTTTGTTCCATGGTGTTGTTGCCAAGATGCAGAGGCAAGGTGATCTCACCTATGCATTGAGTAATCGTTCCTCCTATTCCTATCAACTGTGCCATTGATGGGCGTACTTCCTCCTGGAATTTTTCGGTCAACGAAAGCTTGATACAGCTTATAGCAGCTCCTGTGTCAATGAGAGCATCCACTAAGTGGTACTCCATTCTACCTGCTCCCAAATTTAAATATGGTTGCGTTCTCTGTGATCCTAGGTTTTGAGTGGCTCTAAAATTAGCCATCGGGATGAGTTCTTCTCCTAGTCGATATCTCTCATCTCACTCTCTCATCCACTCTTTCCGTTTCTTTATTCTTTCCAATGCTTCCTGTCTCGCTTCTTCTCATATCCTTTCCTCTTCTATGCATCTATTCTTGCCTTTGATTAATAGAGACATTGTTTCTTTGGTCAATGGTTCTAGATATTTTTTTACTCTACATCCACTGATATAGTTTGGTAATACATCCCCATCCAAGGTTGCTAAGCTGATGGCTCCACTTGTCGATATACGATTAATGATTAATGGGCCATATCCTCTTTTCTGTAACTTCTTAGCATGTTGTTTCAAGGTATATACCAAAACTAAATCTCCTTCCTTCAAATCTTTGTCTTTGATGTGAGCATCAAAATAGGCTTTTTGTCGTCGTTTAGCAGTGTAAATGCCTGCTACTGCTTGTA
Source organism: Ceratopteris richardii (assembly GCA_020310875.1). Lineage (NCBI taxonomy): Eukaryota > Viridiplantae > Streptophyta > Polypodiopsida > Polypodiales > Pteridaceae > Ceratopteris > Ceratopteris richardii. The sequence continues at coordinate 55,745,423 of CM035407.1, read as the reverse complement.
ACCTAGTTTCGTGAAGCTTTTCTATTTGATCCAATTGAGCTGATAGTTCATGTCCTGTCCACTCATAAGTAGTTGCTACTATCAGAGTGGGAATTAAGAAATCAATTGGCAAAATAGCATTTTGTCCATATACTAAGTTAAAGGGAGTAGTGCCTATGGCGGTTTTATAGGCTACTCGAAATGCCCATATAGCATGATGTAATTGCTTATCCCAATCTGATCTACCATTGTTAGCAATTTTGGTGAGAACTGTACACAAGATTTTATTCGAACTTTCGGCTTGTCCATTGGCTTGTGGGTGATAAGGAGCTGATTTCTTATGAATTACCAAGAATTCATTCAATAAATCTTCTACAACTTCATTCACAAAGTGCGTACCTCTATCACTCACAATTTCTATTGGTAATCCAAATCTAGTGAAAACATTCTCAAAGAGAAACTTGGCCGTAGTTCTCGCGTCATTTTTCTTGGTTGCTTTGGCTTCAACCCATTTGGTCAGATAGTCTGTGGCTACAATTATATACTCGGCATGGGATCCTTTCGCTGGTGGGCTAATAGGTCCTATGAAGTCTATTCCCCATTTGGTGAAAGCTCTGGCACTCATCATGGATCTCAGTGGCATCTCATCTCTCCTAATTGGATATTTGGTTCGTTGACAAGTATCACAACGTTGCACATATGTTACCGCATCTTGCTGTAGAGTTGGCCACCACATTCCAGCAAAGAGGATCATTTTTGCTGTTTTATCTGCAGAGAAGTGCCCTCCTGCAGCTCCTGTATGTGCCATCTCTAAAACAGAAAGATATTCGTCTTCGTGAATGCACACTCGTAATTGGTTATCTCTCCCTCGTTTAAAAAGTTGTTTTCCTATAATGGCATAATCCTTACTTTGTTCTACAAGTGCACGTTTCCTTGCTATAGTGGCTCCTTCGGGGTATTCTTGAGTCTTTAAGAACTTTACCAGAGGCATGCTCCATCTCGGTGCTACTGTGGAATAGCATAGAGTTGAGTTCTCTTCTGGATTTTGTTCTTGACAGATTTGGCATGCTGATACATAGTTATGTGCATCTCTCTGCATGGTTGGCCGATATATGCCTAACCTCCTCAGAGTTTGCCATGTTCCGTTTGCATTCAAATGAGTTGTCCATTGGTTTACATGTGCTTTCTGAAGCCACATTTCTTGTTCCTCTTCTTCTACGCATCTCATTAACAATCCAATTGAATCCTGGTGATACAAACTTCCCGCAATGATATGAAGGTTTTTAGTCTTCCAGAGGTCTTGGGTTTGGTTTGGGGTGATCCCATCTTTCGGTCCATGTGTGAGTATAGGGATCAACTTTTCTGCCCATTGGGGACATACTTCCAGGTTAAAAAGATACGTATCTGGCAAATCATCGGGTACTCCTATGGGTGGTTCTCCATGGGTCATTCTTGATAAGTGGTCTGCTCTTATGTGGGTATTTCCTTTCTTGACTACTACCTCAAAATCAAACTCCATTAGCAATAAAAACCATCGTACTAGTCTTCCTGTATTGCACGGTTTATTGACTAGGTACAGTAGGGCTTGATGATCAATGAAGAATTTGAATTTGTTTGCCAACAGATAATGTCTGAACTTTTTGACTGCGTACACCATCCCTAGGCCTTCTCTTTTAGTGGTAGTATAATTGCGTTCTGCTTGATTTAATTGTCTACTAGCATAGGCTATAGGGTGGTCTAGTTTTCCCGTATCTGCAGGTTGAGCTAAGATGCAACCAATGGCAAACTTGGAAGCATCCACATGAATGTGAAATGGCTTATTCCAGTTTGGTACTCGAAGGATTGGTGCTGAACTCAATCGATTCTTTAACTCGTTCAAGGCTTTTTCACATTCTTCGGTCCAATTAAATTGTGTCAATAATGCATAAAGAGGTCTAGCAATTATGGCGTACATATGTATAAATCTTCGATAGTATCCTCAATGTCCCATAAATGCTTGAACTTCTTTAGCAGTCTTAGGTCTTGGTAAATCCAAAATTACCTTGATTTTGTCTTCATCAGTTGAAATTCCGTTTTTAGAGACAATATGTCCTAATATTTTTCCTTGTCTAACCATGAAGACACACTTTTCTGGATTGAGGCATACTCGGTATTGTCTACATTTGGCAAAGATCTTTTCTAGTTCTGGGATGTGCTTTGATCGTATACCTGAATAAGTACAAAGATCATCCACGTATACCTCCATACTCTTTCTTAGGAATTCTTTGAATACATGGCACATCAATCTTTGGAAGGTAGCTGGGGCATTAGTCAGACCAAAAGGCATGACTCTAAAGGCGTAAACTCCCCATTCTGTTGTGAAAGCGGTTTTATGTTGGTCTTCAGGAGCAATGGCCACCTGATTATACCCTGAAAAGCCATCCAGAAAGCTATAAACTTCCTTTCCTGCCACTCTTTCCAAGAGATGATCTGTAATTGGTAATGGGTAACTATCTCTTATGGTTGCAGCATTTACTTTCTTTAGATTGATACACACTCTCAACTTTCCATTCTTTTTCGGTACAACCACCAACGGTGACACCCATTCTGTGTGCTCAATCTCATATATGAATCCAGCATCTAACAATTTTTCTATCTCTTCCTTTATCTTTGCTGAATACACATCATTGTATGTATATGGTCTTTGTTTAGAAGGTTTGGCTTCGGATGTCATGGGAATTCTATGGGCGCATATAGATGGATCTACTCCTTTCAAGTCCTTATAGGTCCATGCAAAGACATCCCGATATTCCCTTATGAGGCGTATTAATTCTTGTTCTTCCTCCATTGAGACATCCTGTCCTATGAAAGTACATCGTTCTTCTCCTTCTTCCAACGTTACCACTATCTTCTTGGTTTGTTCTTTATTGTCATAAGCTATTCCTGGCTGTGCCTCTCGTTTAGGCATTTGAATAGCAATTTTCCTCTCTTCTACTTCATATTTCTTGAAGTGAGCTGGCACTTCAAACTGATCTTGTGGTCTGTTTTCTTCATTCTCTAGCTCTTTATCTAACTCCAGCTCTTCTTTCTGTGTAGGTTCTTTATAGTTTTCGTTAGCTGTGATGCTTATTTTTTGATCTTCATCCTCAGGTTCCATTGGTTCTGGCTCCATTTCAATGCTCTCATAGTCCTCCTTCCATTCTTTCTCTATCACTTCTCCTTCTTCAGCCTCCTGAAGGACTACTACATAGAGACTAACGTCATATCCTTCCTCGTCAATGCATTCATTCATAGTTATCACTTCTTCGTTCACACATACATCGAGGGTCGCTAAAATCTCCATCCAGCCATGAGGTTCAAACTCTTCATCTAAAAAGACTTGAGGCATGTATGCTGGATCTTGTACAGACCTAGCTACTCCTTGCCTTTGCTGCCATCCTTTTCTCCTATCCTCTTCCTTTTTGGCAGTTTGGCATATCCATAGATGAGTGTCCTCGTTCATCCAAGATTGGTCACTAGAACCTATGCTGTGAACTGACTGATCGTCTTCTTCCTTATGAATTTGATTCCATTGTAAGGGAGGAACATCTTGATATGTATAAGTGTGGAGATTTATTCTCGTGGTGGTTCCTTCATGTTGTAGGTATACAGCATCTTTTCCCCAATCTTGCACAACCTTTAACTGTCTCATGAAAGGTCTTCCAAGTATCATTTCATAATTGCTCGGCCTTTCAAATTGACAAATTGCTAAGGTGTGTTCAAATTCAACTCCGCAGGTGGTGAAAACTACTCGTTCCAATAATTCCAAGGGTCTTTCTGTGTGTCCGTCAGCCATTTGTATTTTCATACGTGTTGGTCTTAAAGCTGGTTTTCCCCATTTCTCCCAGATTTCTCTAGTGGCAATGCCTACACCAGCTCCTGAATCTAAGATGGCTTTGGTTGTATAACCCCTAAAGGTAATTGGAAGGCAAGTGTTTCCTTCATCTCCCTCACTAAAATCTCCTACCTTATCCACCGGGATCTTTACCGTGTTTACTTCGTCGAATATCTCTTTTTCTTCCATCTTGCTCTCCAATTGACTAGTTAATTTCTCCTTCAGATGTGGTTTGACCTTCAACAATTCTTCTAATGTTAAGGTACAGGGAATTTTTACCTTTTTAAGGTGTTGTATGATGTCCGATGTTTGGATGGATGGGTTCGGTTCTTTTTTCCTTATTGAGGGAATACAATATAATTCTGAATTATGTTCGTAATCTCCTGTATAGTTTGGCAAATCCTTTATTCCCTCCTCTCCTTTGTCACTAGGATCCATTGGTATAATTTCTTCTGAATTTAATTCAGGTATTGAACCCTCTATTTCCTCTTCCGCTTCTATCTCTTCAAAGGGTGGTTCAATTCCTTCCACTTTCTTCCATCTGTCTTCTTGGACTCTAGCCCACAAATCTTTAGGCCATTCCCCTTCTACTTCGGGAATAATGGATCCTTCCCTTTTATCCTCACAATCATTACCATTCTGTGTATTACTTACTTCAGTTTTTTCGTGGTCATTGGTGATGATGCACTCTTGGAATTCTCTTTCAAGAATTCGGGTCTTGGGTAATGGCAATACAGGTTTTTCTAGGGTCTGTTGGGCAACTTCTATTAGTTTTTTGCAGATCTGCAACCTCTCCTTCTCTACGTCACCTCTAGGATATTCTCTTTCATGTTGTTCGATGGTCGGTCCGGCTCTTATTCGTGCCTTGTATGCCTGAATCCACATGGCTAATTCTTCAGGCATGGGGTCAGCTAAAACCGATCCTACCTCTCCTTTTTTGTAGTTTTCATTTTTATTCTCTTCTAACTTTTTCTGTTCCTCTTTTGGACTCTGTTCGTTCTTCTCATTTTCCTTTTTCCGCAGTAACTTCTTTTCTTTTATTCTATCTCTACGGTTCCTCCATCTTTGAGTTCTTTTACTTACCACACTTTTCTCAGGCTCTTCCGAGTCTTCAACTCTCTATGGTGTGGGTGTATTCATCTCTAGGTCACTTTGATTGTGTTCCTTTGGTTTTTCTGGGGTCTCTCTAGCTTTGGCTCTTGTTATTGCCTTCAGTGGTATAGTGTATTCCTTATCACTTCCTGATGATTCGATTACTTCAATGACATTGATTTGCACGTTGGATGTGACCTTGTTGGGGTTCTTGGGGCAATCTCTAAAAAGGTGTTCCTTACCACAATCACTACAGTAGCCTTCCCAGACTCGTTGTGGTGGTGGTGGGTTTGGCAATGTGCATTCTCTGATGTAGTGATCACCTCCACATCGGTAGCATGGTCCTCTGGGTACAGGCGGTCTGTTCATGGGTCGGGGTGGTATGGTTGCTCTAGGAGCTGTGTACATTAATGACACATAGTCCTGCTCATATCCGTATGGACTTTCTGGTACTTCCATGCCATAGGCATATGGTTCATACAGTTGTCCATATTCTATCATAGAACTTTCATAATTGGGATATGCTCCTTGACTAGGGTCATAAGACAAGTCATATGGTTCATTACTAGCCAAAGGTGTGGCTGGTACTATAGCTCTCTCGAGGTTTTCTTCAGGTTGAGCTCTCTTGACTGAGACAACATTCTGAGGATGGGGTGGTTGTTGTCCTAGTACCGGTTGTGGTTGGGTGTATCCTTGATACACATGTGGTCGTGGCACTGGTGCCTGCTGTTGATAGGTTGGGTACCTTCCTGCTTCACCTCCTTGATCTCTCTGAGGGTATCCATAAGGTCTCATATATGGCTGTGTTGGTCTAGCTTGCCTATTATAAGGGCAGTTTTCTGTGCTGTGATTTGTATATTTTTGTTCTATACTGCAATATTGTAGAGATCCTGGGACAGGTGGTCTATTATAGCCATAAGCAGGTGGTGGGACTACTCCCCTAGTACACAAGTGAGAAGGATGATCACCTCCGCACTGCATACATTTTTTGAGCATGGGCACTCTCATAGGGTTACTGGGGTAGTTCCTTTGTCCTTGAACGTTCAGCTTCTTTGCTAGCAAATCAGCTATCTCCTCTACATTGTTTTTAGGAATTGATGTGCTAGTGGCAGAATCTTCGCTTTTCAAGCTACCTTGAGGTATTTTCAAATCTTCTGCTAGGTTGTCTTCTAGGTCTATACATTCCTTCATGCATTCTTGCAAAGTTTGAACTCTCTTTACATATACTAAAGATCTCAAAGATCCGTTCAACAATCCTTCCAAAAATAATGATACCATTTTATTTTGGGTAGGTCTCTCTTCTACTGGGCATCTGTCCACATACTGTTTGAATCTTCTTGCGGCCAATCTTACTGATTCAGTAGGGGCTTGCTTAAAGCTATGGATCAATGATGAAGAGTTGTTTTTAATTCCTAACTTAGTGAATTCCTCAATCATTTCTTGATAGACTTGCTCCATGTTTTGAAAATTATTAGGGTCCAATGGCTGAAACCATGCTAACGCAGTGTCTGACAATGTGAGACCAAAGGACTCATATTGGATCAAGAAGTCTTCTACCTGTTCGGCTCTGATTACTTGTTTAAATTCAGCTATATGATTGTAAGGTTCACTAGAGCCATCATAGTGATTTCTCATGCATTTGGCAACTTGAATTGGCCTTAATCTTCTTCCCATTTCGGGTGGTCTAGGCATAACTGGGAAAATTGGTCTTCCTATGGGTATGCCTGGTCCTCTTGCTATTGGCGGTCTGACTGGAGCAGGAATTCCATGTCTTGGGTCAGTAGTTGGTTGAGGTCGGTAATTAGGGTTATTTGCAGGCATTGCAAACTGCACATGTGGTCTAACTGGGATTTGTGTTTATTGTGTTTGTTGTGTTTGGCCCGACTGCTGATATGAATCATTCTGGGATGTTCCAAGTGGGTTTCTTGAAGTAGTGGCTTGGTCCCTAGGGGGAAACACTGGAATATTCTGATATTTCAGCTCAGCTCTTTCTAATTCTGTTAACGGCCAATATCTTCTCTGATTTTTATCCAAATATGTGATGATGGTGGGGAAATCAGGATCCTGTAATTCGTAGATGGTGACAAGACTAGGGGCAGCTTCCCAAATTGAAGAATGTGCTCTAAGAAGATACTCCATCCCATTGATCAAATACACATCCATTAGGGAGTCATCTTGGGGAATCAGGTCTCCTCTCCATATCCTAGCAACCGTAGATCTCCCTCTAGGTGTAGTTACTTGCTCTTCATTCCCACCTCCATTTAAGTTTGAAGCATTATTTTCTTCACCATGTTCATTAATATTTTCTGGGCGTTCAGTGACAACATATTGGATATCTCTTTTGTCCATATAAAACCCTCCTACATACTTGACTGCTGGTCTAGGCACTATGTAAGCCTCTGACGCCTTCTTTAACCTGGCCACTGATCTGTTTAGACCATCCAAATAAATAGGGATCTCATTCTGGTTGGTGTTCACGTACTCCAAGGAGGTCCTGTACTCTCCCTCAATGATTGACATCATGCCAATCATGGGTACTGTGTTCTGCATATCCTCTGAAGCCATGGGAATTTCTTCCTCTGACTCACTTGAGGTCTCTGTATAATGTGAACGGCTACTTGGCTCTGCTACACTACCTACAGAAGAGATGACACTTCTTCGGCTTCCTAGAGTTCTTTCGGATCTCAGGTTCATCCACTTCTAAACTCTGATCAGTCTTTGCTAACCTTTAGCCTTTGGCACTCTTCACTCAGGGTTAGAATTCTAGGAAGAATTTAGGCTAAAAAATGACTGAAAATAACTTTTCAAGTCACGATACTTAACCTCCAAATTCCACGATCTCTGACTACAGACGATACTTGATCTCTGCATACAAACGATACACGACCTACGAACCAAACGATACGCGATCGCTGATGAATATCGCGATCTTTGATCAAAACGATCTTTAGCACAAACGATACTTGGCTCAAAACGATACACGATACCTGCTGGAAACGATACTTGATACTTGGGAGAAAACGATACGCGATCTTTGGTAAGTATCGCGATCTCTGCAAGACGATACACGATACTTCATCCAAACAATACACGATCTCTCACAAAACGATACCTCTAAAAACAATCTTTCGCAGACGATCGCTGGCAAAACGATCGCTGACAATACGATACCTCTAAAAACGATCTTTCGCAGACGATCGCTGGCAAAGCGATACACGACACTTGTCAGGTATCACGATCTTTGCCGAGCGATACACGATACCCGGATTGAAACGATACACGACACTTATCAAGTATCGCGGTCGGTAAAGACCAAACGATACTCGATCTGGCTCAAGTATCGTGATCTCTGAAGACCAGACGATACACGATCGACGATCTTTGAGGGACGATCTTTGGCACACGATCGTTCAGAGAAACGATCGCTGTCAAAACGATCTCTGTCCAAATGATCTCTGGCCGGGTATCGCGATCGGTATGAAACGATACACGATCGGAGGGAAATATCGCGATACTCAACCACAGGAGATCACGATACTTGTCAAGTATCGCGATACTCGACTGCGGGAGCAAAACGATACTTGACCCTTTGCCAAGATTTTTGCTAAGATTTTTAAGTTTTGGTTTGATGCCCTTGTTTTCCTAGTCCTTCTCCCCTCTCCTCACTCTCTGCCTCACTGCAAACACTCGTTTCCACCTGTGTCAGTACCAAACGATACCTGACGCAGATCGTTTCCCTTTCCAAACTTAATTTACTGGGAAATTATAGATTAAAGGGGTGGGTTAGCTCACCTTGGTAGCTCCTATAATCTCTTGGTCACTTCCCCTTGCTCTGTGCAACCCCAACTTGCCCGTTCGCTCACACGATCTCTGACGCAGCCCTCACGATACTCGATACTGCAGCTCACGATACTTGCTTTCTAGACAAGTGATTTGCAAAAATGATTTTTGGGCTTTTATACTTGAGGTTTTCTTGCTTTAAAAAAAAAAAAAAAAAAGGCAAATTCCACTACTCTATGACTCACTCCTACTCCAATGACTTGACCTACTCTTTCACTACTCCTACTCTACTCACTCCACTCACTTCCTTAAACTAACAACTCACTACACACACTCCAAGAATGAGGAGTAGCAAGTGCGGCTGAAAATGACTTACCAAAGAAGAGAAAATTTCCACTCCTCCACTTACTTCAATGCAAAAAAGCTACTTACCATCACACGAATGCCTCGGTTTGATTCGTCACTCCCCGGCAACGGCGCCAAAAAGTGTGTTGACCTAAGTACCAACTTAGGGACTTGCGGAGAAAGAGACTATACCTCAATCCCCTCTCAAGTGCATATAGTGGGGATACACGCTTTTAATTATCAATCCAAAGAGTATACAAACCTAGCCGAGTGTATGAGGACATGCAATCATGTGATGATCAATGCAAATGAACTACTTAAAAAGTGCAATCAAGGTAAATGCTTATCCAAACAAGCTTCAACTGTCGGTTATGGTGAAACGATACTTGGTGGAGCAGCCGTCAGTATTTTGGTCTTTTCTCTCAGCTCCGAACTCCAAATATAGCAAATAGCATATGCATTTCAAAGCTCTCGAGAAGACGCATCCAATGGCAGTGGTTTCACGCAGTTCTGACACTCCTACTTCAAGTTATGAGCAAAATACTGAGTCGTAGGAAATCTTTCCTACACTTCAGCACTTCCTACACTTCGCACACACCTTACCTACAGCAAATAAACACTTTCATGGATAGACAACACTAACTCACACTCTTTCCAAGCAATACACATGCACACAAGCTCACAAAGAAGAAGATACAGAGTGAAGAAGACACAAATTCGAATTTCTGTGCTCCCTATTCTCACAATGGCAAAAAGTTCTTTACAAAGAGTCACATTTGACTTATATACTTGTGCCCTAAAAATGGTCCTTTCACACTAGAGACCGGCACTTTATTCACTAAAAGACTAGTTTCCTACTATTTTACATTGGTAAATCTCTAATCTTCTGTGGGGATGCATCTAGAGGACTCCTCTAGTGCCTTTACAATGGAAAATATATTACAAGAATGATTATGATACAAAAATATGAGGTCCCAATTGGAAAAATTTTGGGGCCCTTCATTTTCTCTGCCTTGTGTTCTTCTGTGCTCTGCAACAGTTAGCATTCACCTTTGAGGTAGAAGTTTGAATTTGAATTCAAAATTTGGCTCCAAGCTCAAATATACGAAGAGGATCAAGAAGACCCATGTGTATCTCAAGGTAGAGTGATCATTCTATTGTACATCCATTGTGAAGTGAGAGCTCACCTCATAGATCTTTCACCTCTCACACATTGAGAAATGCTTGATTGCCAATGGCATTGTATTTGTACATGTTCAATACATATATGATCATTATATTGTCATTTTACTTCTCTGTTATAACTCCATCAAAATAGTGATCTTCTCAAAGCTAGTTCTCAGTGTGTAGTTCATCATTTTCCATGTTTAAAGCACCATAGAATCAGCATAATATCTATTATAATCCTACAAAGTTTCATTATCATTGCTTCTCAGGATCCTCTGATATTAGCATATCTTTGCTCACTGGTCTGATGCCTGTACGAGCCCATGAATGTCAAGATGGAGATATGCTAAATACCTTTCTCTGCATGTAGTCCATCATTTTTTATGAAATCACTCATGATTGTTAGCTTACTAAGTTAATTAGAAATACTTAAAAGGAATTAAGCTAATTGCTATTGTGCTCAGAGAATTTTTCAAAACATTGGTTAGGTGTAAGAACAAAAATAACAAGTTTTTTGTTCTTGGATCAACTCAAACATATCTGTTTTGATTCATCCTTTTGAGATTCATCTTCCAAGGTACATAGGCAAGCTAAAAGGGCCCACTACATATCTCTAGAGTTCATTTGGCTGGTGTTGTGCAAAGATTTTGAAGCACTCTTTCATCTTCATCAAGTACTTTTAGGTGATTGATTGTTTCATTGATTATCAAGCTTAACCACCTCAAACTCATGGAATTTGAGCTCTCTTTTTCTCCTTTTACATGTTTAAAGCTCTACGCTTTTACATTGGTAGATTACCCATAAAAAAACTTTAGAAAAAATACAATAAATGAGTATAAATAAAAGAACTATTCAATTGATATTTTTTGACATAATTCAAATGATAGCTTTTTTATGTAGATCAAATCCACCTCAAGCATAGTGTACGCTTGATGTTCCAATAGCTCGCCCTCAAATCAAAGTATGCTTGAGTCTTTGTTTTCCAATAGGTTGAATACTTGCCATTGATTTAAATCTACAAAGCTCTATTCCCATCAAGTGCCTTCAGCATCATATCTGCTACTTGCTTTTCAGTTGGAACATAAGAAATTTCAATGTCCTTTTCCACAAGCTTCTCCCTGATGAAGTGCTAATGAACCTCTATGTGATTGGTTCTTGCATAGAACATAGGGTTTGCTGCTAGATTCATGGAACTTACATTATCTCCAAATATGTGAGGTTTGGAACTCACAAGTCCCAAATCTATATACAATGCGTTTAACCATATTTCCTCTTGAATTGCTATGGTCAAACCTCTATAATCTACTTCAGTTGAGGATAAAGCAACTATTGGTTGCTTCTTGGAACTCCATGACACTAGCTTTGAACCCAAAAATGCTAATTAACCAAAGGTACTTCTTCTATCATCCTTCACTCCTGCCCAATTTGCATCCGAATAGATTTTGATATCCAAATCTGAAGAGTAAGGATAGAATATTCCTTCATTGATTGTACCCTTGATGTACTTAAGTACTCTCTTAGTTGCATCCATGTGTGATCTTCTTGGTGAGTGCATGAATTGTCTTAGCACTCTTACGTGCATGATTAGGGTTCTCAAAACATAGAGGTTGTGGTATGTGTACCTCTTCACGTATCCAATCATTTAGAAATGTATTTTTTACATCAAGTTTGAGGAGTCTCCAATTTCTTGTATCAACTATACTTATAAATGTTCTGATTGTAACCATCTTTGCAACTGGTGAAAATGTTTCCTCATAGTATATACCATGAGTTTGTGAGCATCCTTTGGCAACTAGTCTTGCCTTGTACCTACAAATTGATCCATCTGAATTTCTTTGGAGTTTATATACCCATCTACAACCAATTACCTTTGGATTGGGTGACATGGGAACAAAATCCCAAGTGTCCATCTCCTTTGGTGCATCTATTTCTTCTTTCATGGCCTTTTCCCAATTAAGGTTTTCCTTTGCCTCCTTATAGGTTGAGGGTTCTTCTGAAATTGAGTCTTTTTCCAAGTTGATTGAATTATTTGTATCAAATGTGGAATCTGTTAATGGCTATCAAGAATAAATCAATTACAAGATTCTTGGGATGGTTAGGGGTTTGTATTACAAAGGCCCTATGATTATTTTCCCAAATAAAATATTCACTACGTAGAGTTTACTCATCACTTTACTCTAACTCTCCACCAACAAACTTGCAATTAACAATTTCACCACCAGGATTCCTAACGGTATATGGGGTACGTCACCGCGATAAAGTTATGATATTCAACTACACAGAATAACATTGATTCTCCATCGGCGATTTATGCGCAACCACAATTAAACTTATATCCTCATCAACAAAGTATTACACAGACAAGATCATAGAAATAACTTAATACTCAAAACAGTAGAAGATCAGTACACTAGTTTTAAATAAAAATTGCTCTGAAGCATCCCACAGGTGCACCGCACAGACCCACAGTCCGACATCTCGTCACCGTGCTTCTACTCCCGAACTTTTTCATTATCCAAAAAGTTACAAGTGTTACGCTACACCCTTTGGATGTGCATCCTTTCCAATTACATTTTCCTAGTAATTACAATTACATTTCAGTGGCCGAGCACTAGCACGCATGGTGGACTCGAACCCAGAATTGGTTAGATACAAAAAATAGTTAGGAATCATCAACAATGCCTTGAATATACATAGCACGAGATAATATGAAAGTGCGCCAAATTTTCTACTTTAGAGATTCTAGCATTTCCTGGAGAATGTGCGGTTCTACCAGATGAGCATCCTTGTGCACCGAACTGGAAGCAATGAATTGAGATAACAGAACTTCACTTTGGCTCTGTAAGAAAGCTTCTTAGAGATAGAAGTCATTGGCTATAGTTGTATCTCGGCATAACTTGCCATCAGCAATTTCTACATCAATTCGTGAAAGTCGTTCCTGCTGAATACCTAATTGCTTTTCACGGCACTCCAACTCTTGCTGTTGAACCTGCATTATCTTAAAGAAGTCTTGGTGCTCCTTCTGAATAGCTTCTATCTCTTTCTTTAACTTAATAGTGCAACCAATTTCTTCATCGAGCACTTGTCCTTTTTGAAACAATTCTTCTCTAATGTGCATAAGTTCTGTTTCACCTTGTAGTGCTTTATCAGAAAGTACCTTATAGGCATGTTCGATTTCTACCAATTTGGTTCGAGTATTGGCCAACTCATAGCCAAGATCACTCATAGCATCATCTTTTTCAATCAACGCCTGCTTGAGAAGAGAGATTTCTACATCTTTAGCTTCGATAAAATCATCCTTAGCTTTAACCTGTTCCTGTAAGAAGCATTCATTTGCATGAAACTCTAGAATTTCTTCCTGCAGTGGAGCGATATCTGCCTCTAACACAGCAACCTTCCATTGATATTCAATTTGTAGGGACTGTTGAGCATCATTCAACTGACCAAGGATTTGCTTGGATAAATGAATAAGGAAATTGCGAATCTAGGCCAATTGCAAAAACAAATCCGGTACTAAAAATTTTGATAATAGGAGAGAAGGCTTCACTGATACCGTAGCTAAGAGGAAGGGCGGAATAATTGGGTGAACAAGGTATAGGGTGTGTTGGCAGAAGTCAGTGCATCTCAAGACAAGGGAGCCGAGATAAGGTGTTGCTTTAGCACAATGGTGAGAACCACATTAAGAAGCTCCACCTCCTTAATGTCAATCCGTGGAAGAGATATGAGTGATATGAAGATCGTGAATATGAGATGAAGTGAGAGTGATGGTAAGAAGCATGGAGATGCACACACACAACGAAGAGACAAGCAAGACACGATGGAAGGTAGGAAATCAACTCTATTACTCAAGAACACTCTTACAAGCTCAAGCTCACTCTAGCTCATACAAGTCTACACTAGCTAACCTCAAAAATGAGCTCTCTAGCTCTTTTTATAGATTCTAGACTAGTTTTGACCGGTTTCACATCTAGTGATCGGCATAGTTAAAAAATAGGTTCTAGATGCTATTTGAAAGGGTAAATGGTGTCTAAAAATAACCAAAATTGGTATGCTCATTCTACCTAAGCTCCTCAAGCTTGAGGACTCCTCAGCTTGCACAAAATGGAGCTATAAATTACAGAAAGGGTTTTTCTATGTTACGTATGGTACAAAAGTGATGAAAATCACTGTTGGAGGTTTTTGAAAAGCATTTTGAGATATATTTGTTTGAAAAAAGGATTCGAGTAGCTCCTTGCTAGTTCGTTGTGCTCTATCTTCACATGCTTTCGTGCCTTCTATGCCTCTGACTACTGCTAACACCCCCCTCCCTCTCGTTTTTGTCATCCTCGACAATGGTTGTGGGGTCTGTCGGATGTAATTCTGTAGGAGTTCTTGAGCGAGGGTGTGCTCTGATACGCGAATTCCTCGGGCCAAATCTGCCTCGAGTTTCTCCCAATCAATGGGTTGTGGTTCATCTCATGGCGAGAGTCTATAGTGTGTGGATTATACCATCTATTAACAGGCAAATAATTGAAGCAAATGCGTAGGCCTGCTGATGAACACTTCGGAGTGATACTCCTAGAAATCGGTGGTGAACATTTCATCGAAGGTCTGCTTATAGCACGCCGGTAAGTATTTAATTCAACAGTGCCAGGCGTAACACACCCAGAGCGATGGTGTCGTGCTCATGTCATATGCTAGATCTAGATTGCCATGCTCGAAACCCGGGGTGTTCAGATGTGGTACCTTGACGTGACAGAAGACTTTGGATACCATCTGCATCATGTCAAATATCTTGATAGTCATGTGCGTTGCTACATTGTCCATATGTTTTAAGCGAGGGAGCTAGTGGCAAATCGTTGCCATCATGTATCCAACTGTTGGTGGTGCTCTAGGTGGAGTGAAGTACGGGTCATTAAGCCAATCCTGGCATTGCTTGTTGTTCTGTACTTTAATCGCAAATTCCTTCCAGGAGTGGTGATGTGGCCCTGGTCCCCAACATGGATTGTACTTTAAGTGTAGTGGTGCCTTGACCCAAGTACTCATCATCTCTGGATATGTTTGTAATAAATCCTTGCGCCAATCTGGTTGATAGATCTCTCCTTTCTACGCATCTAGTGGCAAATCTTTCGGCTCGAATTGAGAAGGCTTCTTGCCTGTTTTTTTTTCTATGGCCAGCTGATATTCCACCATTAACATAAAATAAGGCTTGTATTGTAGCTCATGCCCAGATATGTATCTGCGAGGGGCCAAATGAGCAAAGTAGGGGGACTGTAAAATGTGTTCTTCAATCATTGTCATGGCGTGTAACTCCACCTCTACCCGTGCTGAGTGGGTTCTTCCAAGCTCTTCAATCGTCTTCATCCATGCGGGAGTTGGAAGTTTGAAAGTCGTCTGGCCGTCAGCCGTGACTCGTCCACCTGGGATGGGTTGAGGTTCATATGCTTCTTCAAAATTTTCTTCTACCGGAATAGTTACTGTTTCTTCCTCTGCTGGTAGTTCTGGTGGGGAGTTTGGCTTGGGGGGTGCTTCATATACGGCAATCTGTGATTGAAGAGTTGATACCTAGGCCCATAATGCATTGAGTTCCTCGATGATTTGAGGAGATGGGTCTGCAAGAGATGGTAGTCCTTGTGGTACAGGTGCTCTTAGCTGGAGTAGTTTATGATCTTCTTTCAGCTTCTGATATTCCTCGTTCATGCTGTCATAGTCATCTAACAATCTGACATGATCATCTAGCAACATCTTCATAGATTCGGAGGGCACGGCCTTGAAACGACTGGGACTTAATGATTGGTCGGGTTGATCTAGAGCAGCTTCCAAATTCTCTCTATTCTGTTCTTGTAAATGTTGTTTCTCTTCTTTTGCTGTTGCCAAGTGTCGTCTGAGTAATCCCATGTTCCTGGTGAGCGTCGCATTGTGAATCGTCTGTGCCCTTAACAAGTTATCGATATCTGTGATGGCCTCTTTGGTTTTTTCTTCACTTTCCAGTTCCAATTTATGATAAGCCTCTCGTAGCTCTTGGTAGCGGGTGTTTAGTGAGGCATTCTCGATGGGTAGTGAATTGAGCTGCGACTCTAAATCATGTGTTGTCTGCTGCAGCGTCCGGTAATTATTGCCAAGAGATGCAAATTCATCTCTCACTTGAGTCATGCATGTGAACATCTGGCAAAATGCAGTGTCTATAGTGGGTGATAAAATTAATGGTATGGTGAATGCAGATGTTGTGTTTAAGGGTGTTGATGCAATGGGAAGGGGGAATAGGGATGGGAATGTGGATGCAATGGTAACAGTGGAGAAATGTGCGGTGCCTAAATATGATGGTGCAATAGAGGAGGTGAGTGTTGGTGCGGTGGGTGGTGAGATGTCCATGTCACTGGACGTGATGTCAAGTGTTGTGACTGTGAATAATAGATTGATAGTGGGTGCGTGCGTGGGTGTAAATACGGGATTTACAAAAGTTGAAGAGTAATTTACAGAGGGGTTCTCGTGTACTCCTTGGTGGAAAGGGGAAAGAGGAATTATGGTGGGTCGAGGGGGTGAGACTGGGGAGAAGGTTAATGGAGGTGGGAATGGGAAAAGGGGTCTTGGAGGTGTGGGGAAGGACGGGAAGGATGGAGGGAAAATTGGGCTGGATAGAAAGGTGAATGTCCGAGGAGGAAAACTAGGTTGGGTGGGTGCGGGAATTGTGAGATGAATGGAAGTAAGGAAGGCTTCTGCTACAGCGCTATCCAAAGATGTGGATGGTCTGGGAGAGATCGGATGTACAGGGGGGATTGGAGAGACGAGAGGTGAAAAAGGAGCGGTTGGGGTGGTGGGTACTTCGGTTACAGTGGTGGTATGTACAGTAGTAGTGTGGGGCGGGGAGTCGATGACAATGGTGTCTTCTGTTGCGGAGCGTTCGGGGATGAGACGTGCTTCCCTAGCCTGTTCTAAAGATTGGGCATCTGTGGGTACACGAGTGTACTGACCGGGCTTGGATAATAGTCGTACTCGTCGAGGATCAAATTGGGGTAAGGGCTTCCTCTGCAAATATGTTAATGCTTCATTAGATCCCATGGATTTAACAAGTTCCTTGAAACCTTTGATGTATACTTCTTCGAAACCGCTTGAGACAAGTTCTTGTTCTATGAGTGCTTGGCTCTCTTCCTCAGTTAACTTCTTACATGCCCAAACTTTTTCCATAGTACGGTATAATTTTTTGATTGCTAGTGTATAAGCTGCTGCTTCAAAGGTTTCATCTTCATGCGTACTGGTATCACCCTGGGTGTCAGTTTGCTATTCTTGCTCCTCTGTCTGCACATTCTCTTGGGATTCATGAGTGCCCTGGCTGGCTTCATCATCGCCCTCATCATCATCTGTTTCTGTTCTCTCGTCTTCTGAGCTGGATAAGACTTATCCTTGTTGTTGATCCGGGGGAGTGGTCGGGTAGCTTGGACATTCATATTCCTGAGAGAAAATCTGGCCTTCAGAAAACTGAAATTCATTTGAGAAAGCATCCGGCATTTCAAAATCAAATGTTGTATCTATGGGTTCTGCTTCCATGTTGGGTATCATAAAAGAAAATGCTTCCGCACCAATAGTGGTGGGAACTTCTGCTGCAGTGATGGGAGGACCTGGGGCTGTGGCTACTTGAGGAGCGACTGTGCTGGTGGTGTTGTCCGTTATAACCGGTCTTGATAACCGTATGCGAATAGGTTGTACCATTGGAGTGGCTTATGTCGGAGACTGTTCTGGAGAGGGTTGCGCTGACGGTGATTTTGGGACATTTAGGCATGGAATGGTTCCTCTCATGCGCTTTCCTGCTCCTCCTTTGCTAGCCTTCCTAGCTATCTTTGTTGTCCCTTTGAATGCTTTCAACTCCTCGCTTGTCATTGCACGCTCGATTGGTAAGTCGTAGGCCAAATACATATAAATAATTCTCGTGAGAGCGTAGCATCCATGGATTACCTTCTTCCTCTCCCATTTGTGTTGTGCTAAGTATAGTTGATCAATGATCCAACTGGCCAGATCAACTGTTTGTGGCCCAGTACAAGCTAAATATAGTCCAAGCCAAATGCTCTAATAAGGTCTTTGTAAAGATAAAACTTCTTAAACAGTGGATCATTTACTAATGACGGCAAAATGAATGTTCCTTGCAAATCTTTGTTCTCCGAAGCTGTCAATGTGGTTACCAAATAGTAGCATCGATAGAAATCTGGTTTAGGCAACGGATCACTGAAGTATTCTATGAAGCTTGCTCTTGCCCAAACATGCTTCAAGTCTTCTGTGTTCTATAATGCTTCAAACTCTCTTGAGAAAAACTGGTACTTGTGCCACGTGTGGGTATCAAAAGTCAAATTGGCCTCAAAAAAGAAATCTGCATCTGCCAATGGGTGTGCTAATCCTTGGATCCAATGAGAGTTGCAATGAATTTTTTCAGTATATCCCCTAGGAGAATCGTCAATTTGCATAGGTCCTGGAAATCCCTGAAATTTTGGTGGTTGAGCCGTACGATATGGTTCAGCTAGTAATTCACCAATATTTGCCATGGGCACACTGGGGCCAGCTTCAGATGGTCCTTCTGCGTGCATTGTTGGCGAAACAATCACTAATTGGACATACATTTGAAGATCAAAACTTTAGAATAAAACTATATGCCTATGTGAAGGGACAAATTCACAAGTGTATTATATTTGTAAAGTTAGTTCACTTTATTTCTAGAATTTTTTTAAAAGTCACGAGAATGAGAAAATCTATATAATTTAGTTTGTATCAACTGACGTGATGAGAGAGAAGAAGTGGAAGAGAGTGATAAAATGTGAGAAGGAGTTCATTTTGTATGACTGAGTATAGTCAGGCTTTTCTGAGTGAGAAAGCATCTGTAAAACTTCTGAGTTTTTCATAGCTATGAGAAGAAATAGTTAAAGTTCTGTGTATGAAACTCTCTCCATCATCTCCATGCTTGTCTTCTGTGAAATGATTTCAAAAGTTGAAGTTTTCGGAGCAACTCGATGCCCGGCATCGAGTTTGTGTTGATAAGTTCTTGTTTTATTCTCTGAGTGTTATGTACTGCTAGAACTTCTTAAAAACATGAGGTTTGTGGAGCAACTCGATGCCTGGCATCGAGTTTCAACATAAAGTCGATGGCTGGCATCGACTTCCCACATAAAAGTGGTCTTGCTCATGTCTTGTGTTCATAGGCTAATTCTAGTGCTGAAAAAGTGGCTGAAAAAGCTCAAAGTCGATGCTCGGCATCGACTTTTGGTTGCAAATCGATGCTAGGCATCGAATTTTCATTTTTAGATAGCGAAATTTACTAAAACAAGCAAAATTTCTAGCTTTGGAAAGTCATACAGGGTGATCTTGTGAAGGTCATAACTTGAGTTCTAGAGATCCATTTCATGCATATCATAGCTTGTTGGAAAGCTCTGCTTTTCTACTTTCATCCACTAAAAGATCTTGGAGAAATAATATTTGAGTCAGGAGAAATTAGCAAAATACTGAAGGTATGTAATTTCAGTGACTAGGAAATTCTGAAGAAGTAAAGTTCTTGGTTTTGGCTATCATTTCTCAAAGTTTGGAGTGGCAATGAGTTAATGGTGACCATAGAGGTGTTCTAATGTCACATTAATTCATTTCTTGTGGTGTTTCATACATCAACAAGTGGTATCAGAGCAAAAAGGTCCTAAAGAGCAGAAGGCGGCAAAGGTACGAGAAGTTTTGGAAAGTTTTCCATTAAAGTTTGAAAGGTGAAGCATTTGAAGACACAAGGCATCAAAAGATTACTTTCGAAGTATCCTCATACACAAAGAAATTCAAAAGTTATTATCCATTATCCTTTAAGCTCAAAGGTTGTACCAGAAGGAACGGAGTATGGCAGATCATATCTCCGTTGACAAACTGGACAGAGATAATTACCCCGCATGGGTAATGAGAATGGAAGCCTTACTTATGAGTAAGAATCTCATGATATATGTAACAGGTGAAGAAGAGAAGCCAGTATTTGAAGATGAAAGCCGACCAAATAAAGAGGAACTTGATGCCTTAAAGCATTGGTAGAAGAAGGATGCAAGTGCAAAAGCTTACATCTATAATACAATCTCAGATTATTTGCTACCACATATCAGAGGAATGGAATCATCTAAAGATATATGGAATGCATTGGAGTATCATTTCCAAAGCACTACTAAAGCACGGAAAGCAAGTTTATGGTCAGAGTTTACAACATTCAAGAAGAAGCCAAGTCAAAGTATTAGTGACTATGTCACTAAGATGAAGGATCTTGCAGATAGTCTTGGATCCATAGATGAAGATATTGAGGATCACAAGTTGATTGCTCAATTACTTACAGGATTGAGAGGGGATGAAAGGTGGAAACCTTTTGTCTTATCAACAGAACTTTCATTAAATCATTACGTTCCAGATTTGAACCAGTTGCTTGGTTTGATGCTCACATATGAGCAAGATTTGAAGGGAGATGGAGATAAAGGACAAAGTTATGCAATGTACATGAAGAACAAGAAGAAAGGAGATAAAGGTAAAGCAAAGGATGAAGAAGAGTCAACTTCTCAAGTTTATTATGCAAGAGGTAAAGGCACTAGCAGAGGAAGATCAAGAGCCTTTGGAAGAGGTAGAGGTAATCAGAATAACAACAAGAAGGCTTGTTGGATCTGTGGATTGAATAATCATTTGGCTCATGACTGTTGGCACAATCAGCAAGGATCAAACCAGAATCAAAACAACAATAGCAGAGGCCGAGGTGGAAGATATTAAAGTAATTTTCAAAGAGGTAGACAAAGTCAAAGAGGAGGCTATGGTAGAGGTGGAGGAAGAAGTTGGGGACAGAATCAATCCTACAACACCACCTACCACAACTATGCAAATGACACATAGAATGAAAGTCATACATCATTGATGATGAATTCTATCAGCACATCACATAAAGAAGATCTAAAGG
The DNA here is from genome assembly GCA_020310875.1 of Ceratopteris richardii. Classification (NCBI taxonomy): domain Eukaryota; kingdom Viridiplantae; phylum Streptophyta; class Polypodiopsida; order Polypodiales; family Pteridaceae; genus Ceratopteris; species Ceratopteris richardii. The sequence continues at coordinate 55,724,289 of CM035407.1, read as the reverse complement.
TATTTTACATTGACTCTGGATGTTCTAATCATTTGTCAGGAAACATAGAATTGATGTCAGAATTGGAAAAAGGCATTTCTAGTCATAGTGTTCAAACAGGTGATAATACAAGACATAGTGTACATTCAATTAGAAAAGTGAAATGCAAGAGTGGAGCAGATTTGCTAATCAATGTTTTGTATGTTCCTACAATACCTAAAAAATTGATAAGTGTGGGACAGATAGTTGAAAAAGGTTTTCAAGTCATGTTTACAAATGAAGGAGTATTTGTTGAAGATCCAGAGAATGGATATAATCAGATTGTCTCTGGTAAGAAAGAAGGTAGACTCTTTACTTTAAGAGTACAAGGGAACATTGGTCAAGCTTTGCTCACACATGGTGAAGGAGTGATTATAGAACTTGATGTCTGGCATAAGAGATTAGGTCACTTCAATGAAAGAGGAATTAAAGCTATGGTTGCTAATCAGTTTGTACTAGGATTACCAAATGTGCAAATTCAACATATGGTTTAAAAATGTGAAGCATGTCAAATGGGAAAAGCACACAGGTTACCATTTCAAAAGAAAGGATTCAAACATGATGGATTACTAGAGCTCATTCATACAGATGTACGGGGACCAACAAAAGAAGGATCTATCAGTGGCTCAAGGTATTATGTTCTTTTCATTGATGATGCTACAAGATGGATAACATTATATGTTTTGAAGGAAAGATCAGAAGTGTTTGGAGACCTCAAGCATTTTCATGCATATGCAGAGAGAGTCACAGGTCAAAAGCTTAAGAGACTGAGGTCTGACGGAGGGGGAGAATACTTCTCCCAAGAGTTCAATGATTATCTTTGGAATGCAGGTACTAAGAGAGAAATAACCTGCAGGTATACACCACAACAAAATGGTGTAGCAGAAAGAAGGAACAGGACTTTGGTTGAGTTTGCTAGAGCTATGCTGAAGGAGAAGAATTGTCCAAATTATCTTTGGGCTGAGGCTGTAAATACAACTACATATCTTGTGAATAGATTACCTTGTGCAGCTCTAAATGGAATGACTCCATATGAAGCTTGGTGGGGTAAGAAACCAACACTAGATCATTGTAGAGTGTTTGGATCAATTGCATATGCTTATGTGCCATCACAACTTAGACATAAACTTGAACCAAAGGCAGAAAAATATGTGTTCATTGGTTATGATGAAAAGCAGATGGGTTACAGGTTATGGAATCCTCTAACAAAACAATTTCTTGTTTCTAGAGATGTTATATTTGATGAACAGAAAAGTTGGTATGCAGATCAAAGTCATACAGCTGAAGAATTTGAAGAAGAGGTAAGAAGATGTGAGAAAGGAAAATCAATTGTGCAGGTAAATAGAGATGAAGACTATATGCAAGCAAGTACATCCAGAAGTGGATTAACAAGAAGGAATGAAGAAGCTCCTATATTTGATGAAGAGGTGTATCCAGACACTTATGAAGAATGTGAACCTAGAAGGTGAAGCAGGACAAGAAGACAACCAAAAAGGTATTCTTATGATACTTCTTACATAACTCAAAAGAACTATGCATATATGGTCAAAGATGATGAAGAACCTCAGAACTATGATGAAGCAAAATGTAAGAAGCAATGGGAAGAAGCAATGAAGGAAGAATTCAATGCACTAGAGGAGAACAAGACATGGGAACTTGTTCCTAAACCAAATGGTAAGAAAGTAATTGGAAATAAATGGGTTTATAAAGTGAAGAAGCTTGCAGATGGAAGTATAGCCAGATACAAAGCTAGAATGGTGGTGAAAGGCTATGCCCAAACCTATGGCATAGATTATGATGAGACATTTATTCTTGTAGCTAAGATGTCAACTATAAGGACAATCATTGCTATTGCAGCTTCAAAAGGATGGACCCTAAGTCAATTGGATATAAAGAATGCATTCTTGAATGGATACATATCAGATGAGGTATACATGGAACAACCTCAAGGTTTTATAGATTCCAGGTATCCAAATTTTGTTTGCAGGTTGAGAAGAGCACTCTATGGATTGAAACAAGCTCCAAGAGCATGGAACTATAGACTGGTGAAGTATCTCAATGATCTTGGATATCAAAGTTCAAAAGCAGATCCAAGTCTACTCATCAAAAGAGCAGAGGAAGGTACAATCTAAATTTGTATGTATGTAGATGACATTATAATCACAGGTACTTCAGATGAAGGAATCAAGGAGGTAAAGAGATTACTTAAGAAAGAATTCAAGATCAGTGATCTAGGAAAGTTATCATACTTTCTTGAAATGGAAGTCACTTATACAGATCATGGCATATATGTATCACAAGAAAGGTATCTTAATCTATTGAAGAATTTTGATATGGAAAATTGCAAAGAAGCTTCAACTCCACTTGAAGTTAATCATAAGCTTAGTAAATATGATGGTGCAGAATACAAAGATATGAGGAAGTATCAATCTCTTGTGGGTAGTTTGATTTATGCTACACTAACAAGACCTGATCTTAGTTATGCAGTGGGAGTTTTGTCACAATTCATGCATTGTCCAAAGGACCCACATTGGATTGCAGGTCAAAGAGTTCTCAGATATATCAAAGGAACTATAAAGGAAGGATTATATTATCCTTTTACATCAGATTTGAAGTTGAGAGCCTATAGTGACTCAAACTGGGCAGGTAACCAGGATGACAGAAGATCAACTCATGGCTACATGATATACATTGGTGATAAGCTTGTAAGTTGGTGTTCAAAGAAACAACATACATTAGCATTATCATCAACTGAAGCTGAGTACAAAGGACTTATGGAAGCACCTAAGGAGGTCATATGGATGCAGACATTGTTCAAAAACTTGGGCATTGATCAAGGTATACCTACAATACATGGAGATAATATGAGTTCACTTTATCTTGCAGCAAATCCAGTATATCATGCAAGAACAAAACATATAGAGATACAGTATCATTTTCTCAGAGAAAAGGTAATGGAGAAGGAGATTGAAGTGGAGTACATTTCTACTAAAGATCAGATAGCAGACATAATGACAAAGAGCCTTGATGGTGTGAAGACTAGCAGATTCAAAAGCATGGCAGGAGTAAAAGAAAAGAAGATGATGTGAAGAAACAGAGAATGTCAAATAGCGATTGAGGGGGAGCTGTTGGAGAAACAATCACTAATTGGACATTCATTTGAAGATCAAAACTTTAGAATAAAACTATATGCCTATGTGAAGGGACAAATTCACAAGTGTATTATATTTGTAAAGTTAGTTCACTTTAGTTCTAGAAGTTTTTTAAAAGTCACGAGAATGAGAAAATCTATATAAGTTAGTTTGTATCAACTGACGCGATGAGAGAGAAGAAGTGGAAGAGAGTGATAGAATGTGAGAAGGAGTTCATTTTGTATGACTGAGTATAGTCAGGCTTCTCTGAGTGAGAAAGCATTTGTAAAACTTCTTAGTTTTTCATAGCTATGAGAAGAAATAGTTAAAGTTCTGTGTATGAGACTCTCTCCATCATCTCCATGCTTGTCTTCTGTGAAATGATTTCAAAGTTGAAGTTTTCGGAGCAACTCGATGCCTGGCATCGAGTTTGTGTTGATAAGTTCTTGTTTAATTCTTTGAGTGTTATGTACTGCTAGAACTTCTTAAAAACATGAGGTTTGTGGAGCAACTCGATGCCTGGCATTGAGTTTCAGCATAAAGTCGATGTCTGGCATCGACTTCCCACATAAAAGTGGTCTTGCTCATGTCTTGTGTTCATAGGCTAATTCTGGTGCTGAAAAAGTGGCTAAAAAAGCTCAAAGTCGATGCTCGGCATCAACTTTTGGTTGCAAATCGATGCTAGGCATCGAATTTTCATTTTTAGATAGCGAAATTTACTAAAATAGGCAAAATTCCCAGTTTTGGAAAGTCATATAGGGTGATCTTGTGAAGGTCATAACTTGAGTTCTAGAGATCCATTTCATGCATATGATAGCTTGTTGGAAAGCTCTATATTTTTACTTTCATCCAGTAAAAGATCTTGGAGAAGTAATATTTGAGCTAGGAGAAATTAGCAAAATACTGAAGGTATGTAATTTTAGTGACTAGGAAATTCTGAAGAAGTAAAGTTCTTGGTTTTGGCTATCATTTCTCAAAGTTTGGAGTGGCAATGAGTTAATGGTGACCATAGAGGTGTTCTAGTGTCACATTAATTCATTTCTTCTGGTGTTTCATACATCAATATGCATGATGAATGATGCGAATCTGTAGAAGATTTGCTACAAAAGATTAACACATTAGTATGGAAATTAATCATGATCCCATTAAAGTGAGACCGCAATCCCTTTCCATAACCGATGTGTAACCCGTGTAGCTGAGTGTTGTGATGTGGTTTATGGAATGATTGTTGCAAAAACTAATGCAGGTCTCTAGACACCTATATGCTTCACATGATGCATACATTTCTTGATGAGATGTTATTACAAGTGATGTTGGGTCATAGTGAGTGGATGTGTACAAGGTTCAGGTGTGGGTGAATTATTACAAGGGTCTTGTTTAGTCGGGATGGGAGTAATGTTAGATAAGGGGGTCGGAGAAGGCATCTGGATACGTTTTGGTATCCACTTCCTAAGAGTTTCTGAGCGGGTGATTTGTTTCTGCTGAGGGACAAAAGGTGATATCGGATGTGGTGGTATTGAAGGGTGAAGAGATTTTTAAGGGGTATATATTACATGGCTTGAGGGTTGAGCTATAATACACTGTTTGGGTACCCAAATCTGCGTGGGTGTGGGTCGATTCATAAGGTACTTTTTGGCGATCCAAATTTGTTGAATGTTTGTACTCGTAGAAGAAGGTCGAGGAGATGTTGAATATTGTGTCTGCTTCTGTTGAAACTTCTTCTTGGCTTCGTCTGCATTGTTAGAAGCTGTCGGTGGTTTCTGTCCTTTTGGCACCCATATTTGTCTCGTGCCTCTTGCTTTGTGATGATGATACTGCTTTCCTCCTTGTGTCATCTCATATTGTCGTCGGTCTGGGTTCCTTTGTCGTGGTTGAATCCTTTGTGGTTGAGGTTGAGAGGTCTGATGGACCCTTTGCTTTGGAAAAGAAGGGAGGTCCAACACTTGCGAAACCTGCCCATTAGGAAGTGCATCATTTTGTAGAAAAAATCTAGGCTAGTCTACAGTAAGTGTGGAAGGATGGGCACTGCAGGGTGTTTTGCCCATGTGGCTGCTGATGCAGTCCACCTGACCATTGATGCAACCCACCTGACCTGCAATGGTCCCCATTTGTCCGCTGTTGGAAGACCAGGAGAAAATCTATTGACATCCTTTTGTCTGGCCCCTATCCATCAGCAAGCTCTCATGGGTTGACTTTGGAAGGAGCGTGCTTAGCCGAGGGATCTGACCAAAGATCTTCCGGTCCTCCGTCGTGAGCGTTTCATAGGGTCCAGGGTTACATCCCTCAGGCGGAGGGTTGTTAGGGAAGTCAAGCGGTATCACTCACTTCTGATCTAAGGTTCCAATCTCTAAGGAGCCTTGTCTAAGATTTAGGTCCACTGAGTGATCGTATAACCAATCTTGGCCAAGGATTAGGGGTTCTATTAGGTCCTCGTCATGGCACACTAGTAGCTTCGTTGTCATGGTCACTTCGTTTATGAGGATGAGAAGGTCCACCTCACCCATGCAAGGGGTTTCCATGCCTCCTAGCCCTATAAGTTATGCATCAATTGGCTGCATTTCTATTCCTGAGTCCTTATAGTGGGACCATCTAATCGCACTAGTCGTAGCACCTGAATCAATTAAAGCCCTAAGCTCTTGGCAAGGGTTGTCGTGCTCTAGCCTGACTATAATGAATGGTCTTCTATCCACTATGCTAGGATGAGTACTTGACTTTACTTGACACATGGCCATGGGGTATCTGGGTGTTGTTTCCAGATGGTTATAATGTTCTCTCCCTAGTCCTTGTCTTCTTAGCTTCATGTGCTTAATGCGTTCTATAGCTTCTGCCTGAGCTTCAGCTCGTATCCTATTTTCTTCCTCCTTATGCTTCTTTGCCAACGTGAGTCATCTAAGCATATCCTCAGTAAGAGGTTCCTGGTATAACTTGACTCTACAGCCACTAATGTAATTAGGCATTATGTCTCCTTCTAAGGTGGCTAATTGTACTGCTCCACTTGTTGAGAGTCTGTTAATGATCATAGGTCCATAACCTCACTTTTCTAACTTCCGTGCGTGTTGTTTCAGCGTATATACTAGGACTAAATCTCCTTCTTTTAAGCCTTTATCTTTCACATGTGCATCAAAATAGGCTTTCTGTCGCTTCTTTGCTGCATATATTCCTGCAGCTGCTTTCAGCCTGGTTTCTCCTAATCGTTCCAAGTCCATTATCCTGGATGATAATTCATGGTCGGTCCACTGATGTTCTTGTGCAACCTTAAGGGTCGGTATCAAGAAGTCCAAAGGAAGCACAACATTCTGACCAAAAACCATCTGAAAAGGAGTTGCATTGAGTACGGTCTTGTAGGCCACTCGATATGCCCAAAAAGCGTGTTGTAACTATTTGTCCCAATCTGAATGTTTGTTGTTCACGAGTTTTGTCAGTACGTTACAAAGGATCTTGTTAGTGCTTTCAGCTTGACCATTGGCCTGAGGATGATATGGTGCGGATTTCTTGTGAATCACCATAAAATCCTATAACAAATATTCAATGACTTGGTTTAGAAAGTGAGTTCCTCGATCGCTCACTAACTCCATAGGCAGTCCATATCTTGTAAAGACATTTTCAAATAAGAATTTTGCAGTCGTGTGTGCATCATTCTTTTTTGTGGCCTTGGCCTCTACCCATTTGGTAAGATAATTTGTCGTGACAATGATGTATTCAGCATGTGTACCTTTTGCAGGGGGGTTAATGGGTCCTACAAAGTCTATACTCCACTTAGAAAATGCACGCCCTCCCATCATGGGTTTCAATGGAATTTCATCTCTGCGAGTTGGAAATTGAGTTCTTTGGCACACATCACATCTCTTAACATAGGTATGTGCATCCATGTGAAGAGTGGGCCACCATAATCCTGCAAAGAGTATGGCTTTGATGATCCTATCGGGTCCAAAATGACCTCTTGCAACGCCTTGGTGTGCAGTCTCTAGTACACTCAGATAATCACTTTCATGTACACATTGTCTTAGGTATCCATCTCGTCCTCGTTTGTATAGATTGTCGCCCATTAGTGAATAGTCTTGAGCTTCTTGCTCTAGACTTCGTTGTCGTGCTAAGGTCATTCCTTGAGGGAATGTTTTCGTCCTCAAGTACGTCACTAAAGGTTCACTCCAGTCTAGTGTGAGAGACATGTAATATAATGTAGCATGTTCTACAGGTGGTCTTTAACAACAAACAGGGCATTCTTTACACAACTTGTAGACATCTGCTTCCATAGAAGGCCAATATACTCCTAGTCTATGCAGAGTCTGCAATGTACGATGTTTTGAATGATGTTGCTTTAATGCACCTACATGTGCTAATTGCAACCAATTTGCATGTTCTGATTCATCTACACAACAAGCAAGAATCTTTTGATTATCCTGTTTATATATACTTCCTGCTATTATTTGATATCTTTGAGGCTTGGTAATCTCTCCTTCCTTGATCTTTATCCTAGGATTCTTGGGTCCATATGTGAGAATAGGGACTATCGGCTTAGCCCATTTGGGTGCTATCTCAAGGTTAAACAAATATGCATCTGGTAATTCATCCACTATTCCTTGAGGAGCTTCTCCTCAGGTTAATCTTGAGAGGTGGTCAGCTCTAAGGTGTGTCTTTCCTTTCCTAACTACTACTTCGAAATCGTTCTCCATGAGTAATAGAAACTAACGTATCAATCTTCCCGTGTTACAAGGCTTATTGACTAAGTACAATAATGCTTGATGATCTATAAAGAATTTGAACTTGTTTGCCAACAACTAATGCCTGAATTTCTTTACTGCGTAGATCATTCCTAATCCTTCTCGTTCCGTAGTGGTGTAATTTCTTTCTGCTACGTTCAACTGTCTGCTTGCATAAGCTATGGGGAGATCTATGTTACCTTCATTCGTGGGTTGTCCTAACACACATCCTATGGCATAGTTGGATGCATCCACATGTACATGGAATGGCTTACTCCAATCTGGGGTGGTCAATATAGGTGTTGAGCACAAACATCGTTTAAGTTCATTAAATGAATTCTCACATTCCTATGTCCAATCAAACTTGGTCAAAAGAGAGTACAGAGGCTTGGCTATGATTGCATACATGTGTATGAATCATCTGTAATAACCACAATGGCCCATAAATGCCTCTACTTCTTTTACGTTATTTGGTCTAGGTAGATTGGCGATTACTTTCACTTTTTCCTCATCCGTAGAGATTCCGTTCTTTGGCACAATGTGTCCTAAAATGTCTGACCATGAAAATGCAATTTTCTAGGTTCAAATAGACCTGATATTCTCGACATTTGTCAAATACTTGCCTTAATTCTGGGATATGAGTCTGTCTTATATTCGAATGAGCACATATGTCATCGACATATGCTTCCAAATTCTTGCGTAAGAATTCCTTAAAAACATGACACATGAGTCGCTGGAAAGTGGCGGGTGCATTTGTTAAGCCAAAAGGCATTACACAAAATGCAAATATGCCCCATTTTGTGGCAAAAGCCATCTTGTGTTGATCTTCTGGAGCAATGGCTACTTGATTATAGCCTGAGAAACCATCAAGAAAGCTGTAAACTCCTTGCTCGCAACTCTTTCCAATAAATGTTCTGTGATAGGAAGAGGATAACTGTCTTTAATCATGGCGGCATTAACTTTTTTAAGGTTAATACACACACGCAATTTTTCATTCTTCTTGGGCACAACCACAATGGGGGATACCCATTCGGTATGATCAATTTCGTAAATGAATCATGCTTCTATCAAACGATCTATTTCTTCTTTAATCTTCGCAGCATAGTTATCATTGTACGTGTATGGTTTCTGTTTCATAGGTTTTGCATCTGGAGTCATAGGGATCCTATGGGAGCATATACCTGGGTCTACTCCTTTCAAGTCTTTGTAACTCCAAGCAAACACATCTCTATATTCGCGCAATACGGCAACTAATTCTTCTTCTTTATCAGTCATCAGATCATGCCCTATGTATGTACATTTTTCTTCTTCTGCTTCTATGGAAACTATTATTTTTTTGGTTTTCTCTCGATTATCATATACTTCTCCAACATTGGCTTTTCTGTTAGGCATTCGTACCATGATTCTTCTATCTTCTATCTCATACTTCTTGAAGTTCTCGGGAACCTCAAACAAGGATTCTTCTTCTTCTAACATGGTTTCTTTCTTCTTTCTTTTCTTACCTTCACTTTTGACAATCATTTGAGTGGCTAACCTCACCTCATTCATAAGTTCTTCGTGTCTCTGAGGGTAAGTTTCTACTTCATAGAAATATTCTTCGTCTGATGCAAAGGGTGGATCCATAATAATTGACTCTACATCGAAATCACTCACATCGTCAAATGCATCAGTGTTAGGTTCACATTCTTCTCAATTGAATCACACATGATCGGCTCTATCATGAAAACTGAAATATCATATCCATCCTTTTCATAGTGGGATGTCCATTGTTCTTCATTGATGGCTACATTCATTGTTGCTAATATTTCTGCCCAACCATGAGGTTTGAATTCTTCGTCTGGCAATACAACAGGTGCATAAGCTAGGTCTTGAAGAGTTCGTGGATGTTGTTCTACACCTAAGGTCCTGGCTTCTAACCGTTCTTCCTCTTGTTTTGCTACCTTACACATCCATAGATGAGTATCCTCGTGCAACCATGAGGGGTCTGATTCCAATGAGTGTACAGATTTTGTCTCTTCTTGTGTCTTATGGACGGTATTCCATTGTATTCGGGGTACATCTCTATGGGAATAGTGTTTAAGATTGACTTTCGTAGTCACTCCTAAATGTTGCAAGTACAAAGAATTAGTTCCCCAATCTTGTACAATTTTCAATTGACGGATGAATGGTTGTCCTAATATCATCTCATAAGCATGATTTTTACTAAAATCACAAATGGCGAAAGTATGCTCAAATTCCACACTACAAGTGGTGAGAGATATGCCTTCTAGTAAGCTGTTGAAGCTCAAGATCAAGGACAAAGCATGGAAGCGCATCAAGGAAGTGGATACACAAGAAGAAGAAGCAAGTAGGGAGCTCCAAGAAACGCGTGTCAAATTTTCAGAAGAAATCCCTACAAAACTAGTGATTTTTATCACTAAAAACCATTGTAAATACCATTTTCCATTTTTGTAACTCCATTTTGTTCAAGCCGAGGAGTCCTCGAGCTTGAGGAGTATTAGAACTACCATCCTACCAATTTTCATAATTTTTAGACTCTGTTTGAGCCCCCAAATAAGCCATGGAACCTATTTTTTAACTAGGCCGGACACTAGGTCTGGACAGGGCCAAAACCACTCAAAAACTATAAAAAGGGCTGGAGAGCTCATTTTTGAGGTTGGCTTGTTGTAGATTTCAGTTTTGTAAGAGAGCTCTTTGGTAATCGAAGCTTTCCATTGTTCCACTCTTTGCTCTTACCTTGTGCGCGTGTGTGTGTATGTGTGTGCATGCTTGTGTGCTTCCACTCATGCACTTGTGCCATCACTTGCTCGCGGTCTTCATACCAGTCCTCACGTCTCCACGGATTGACATTTATGAGGTGTATCTCCTCACGTTGGTACTCACCATTGTGCTAGAGTGACACCAAATTTGGCGCCGTTACCGGGGAGAGAGCTTGGAGGACGAGCGTGTGACGGTAAGACGTAGAGTAGCGACGTTGGAAGGTAAAAAAAATCATCATTTTCAGTTCAGTTTTTGAATTTTCCTTCTTCTTCATCTTCATCACCATCACCATCTCCAGCAAGCTCAGCAGGTACAGAATCTGTCTGCACAGTCCCCGAGGCGTTGAGCTCGAGCTATCGCGACACTCCGAAAACTTCGCCCAATCACGATTCTGAGTGCACCACGACACTGCGCAGGCCTAGAGCTCCCAGAATCACTAGACAGAACAGAAAAATTCACCATATCACGACCTACCGCGACACCTCACGACCTATCACGACACCTCACGAGCTATCGCGACACTTCGCGAGCTATCGCGACACTTCGCGAGCTATCGCGACACTTCGACCTATCGCGACACTTCGCGAGCTATCGCGACACTTCGACCTATCGCGACACTTCGCGAGCTATCGCGACACTTCGACCTATCGCGACACTTCGACCTATCGCGACACTTCACGACCTATCGCGACACTTCGACCTATCGCGACACCTCGACCCGACCTATCGCGACACTTCCCACCTATCGCGACACTTCCCACCTATCGCGACACTTCCCACCTATCGCGACACCTCGACCCGACCTATCGCGACACCTCGACCCGACCTATCGCGATACACGGCCTTTAACACATGAAAAATTTAGGGTTATTCTTGAGTGAATTGAAGGGTAGTGGAGCTTAATTTTAGGCACCTTGGTATAACTTTAGAACCTTGGAAGTGGGCAAAAGGCCTAGAAACCAGAGAGGGATTTCCTGAACCCTGAGAGCATGTTTGGACCCCTAAGTGCCTGAATGGTCATAACTTCACCATACGAACTCCGATTAATGAGATTTAGGTCTCGTTGGAAAGCTTGTTGAAAATCCTACGTGGACCTCGACTGGTTTTTTGTAGAATCATACGTGGAGTTTTAGAACATGTATTTTCAAGTTGGCCTTTAGGTGAGACTAGGTGGTCCTAAGATTGAGGGGGCATGGTGAGTTACTCCAGGGGGGGGCTGAAAATATTGATGTGTGTCTTTCAAATACTTGTGGTAATAGAGCTATACTGACTGGTGAACTTTTGCAGGAACATTGTGTGCACTCAAGGTAATCCAAAGCAAGCTAGCAAGGGTGAGTACCAAGCTTGGGAGAAGGCTTCCTGGGCTTGTGTAGCAGTCTGGTCAACCAGCTAATTGAGGTTGGAAGATCTCTCAACCCTCCTTTGTCAATTCCTAGCCTAGGCTAAGTACGACTTAGGTGTGGTAATTAATTAGGGCAACGTTAGGCATGAATCAAGTCCAAGAGTATTACATAACCAAGTGCAAGAAGTAAATAGGACTTAAGTGCGAAAACCCTAAGGGATAAAAGGTAAACTGGAATCGATCACTTATCAAGTGCGGAAATTCATTTAAGTACTCCTGACGACGCGATTTCAGACAAGACCATCAACATAATATTCAACTCAAAAGAACAAAGTGATTGATGCAAATTAACCTGCAACGAGAGTGTGCTTAGGTCCAAGGGGATAGATAAATCAGGCATATGAACCTTAGATCAGGCAGACACTTGGGCCGAGACAGACAAAGCATTAGGTCATCTGAGGCTAGTGTCAACCATACAACCAAGTCTTGGGCTCAACAGCTTAGTGGTTATCCTTACACACGAAGTTCAGAAACCAGTGACTCGGAAATGTCTTTTAGCATGGAAAGACCCACACGTAGCTCAGGCATTGCCTATTTACAGACACCAGAAGGTCCCTATAAGACCCAATTGGAGTATATCAGGACCAACCAATTAGGTGCTCGCATCTATGAGGATGGTCTAAGACGATCAGTGGTACAACTCAAGAATCCTGACCAACCCTTTGGACTTGAACACCCAGTGGTCAAGTTTGAAGAGGGTGCTTACATTGATAAGGAAGGAACAATGTATGTGGTTACCAACTTACCAGATAGGACAGATGAGTTTGGAAATATCATTCCTGAGAATGAGATAGGAGACCTAGAGCAAGGAGGCCTAGGAGGAGAACCCAAGACCCCTAGAGGTAAGTCAGTCTTAACTAGAGTGATCACTCCAGAATGGATTCCTCAAGATAACAAAAGCATTGAACTATTCATGAATAGAGAAACGGAGGAAGCCTTTTGGAGATTTAGGCCAGATCAACCCAGCCCAGTAGTCACCATCTATGAATTCAAGGACCCAGAGACACCAGGGAAAGCGGTCTATCTAGATCACACATCTCAGAAATTATTCTTGGTATCAGATCATGACAGACATGCTTACACTTGGCAAGGTGAATCAATTTTCCCTCCACCACGATCTAATGTTTCCCAGGGCCTCCAAGGAGCCGGATCATCCAAGGCTCATGAAACCCAGAGAGAAAGAACTAGAGAGAGACCGGAGGTAAGCTTTGCAGACACTATAGGCAGAGATAGATCAGGATATGGAACGGAAAGACTTGAAAGGGAGAGACATAGAGTTCATAGACACCAAAGAGATGATCATGATTTCCCATTGCCTAGACCACGAGAACACTCAAGAACCCTTAGACCCTCTCAAGTGGTTAAGACAATGAAGAACTACTTTGATGGATTTGGAGATCCTTATGATCATGTGGCGGAGTTCAAACAAGTGCTAAGAGCTGAACAGGTTGAAGACTTATTCACCCAGTTCGAGGCATTTGGTTTGACTCTTAAGGGTACTGCCTTAGCTTGGTTTCAACCTCTAAACAGTCGCAACTATAGAGAGATAGGTCAGCTTCTAGAAGAATTCATTGTAGAATTTTCCAAGAGTGGTATCAGGCATAACACATCATCCTTGATCCACAGCTTCAAGCAGACACCCCAAGAAACAGTGCGACTTGCAGGAAGAAGGTTTAGACAGTACTTGGAAAGATGCCCTGTACCAGAATTACCCACATCAGCCAAACAGGTGGCACTGTTTTTAGATGGCCTATTGAGCACAAAATTAAGGTCATATGTATACTTGAAAGAGCCTAGATCCATAGAAGAGTGTATACGGATATGCATTGACATAGAAGACAACTTGGGTGAGGAGTTAGGACTATCCAAACTCTATAAGGACTCTGATAGTTCTACAAGTCATACCTCTAGAACCTCCACTGAGATAGATGAGATAGCTGAGCAAGTGGCCAAAAAGCTAGGAGTTCAAAATAGACAAATGCCAAGGGTCACTTCAGTGAAGCGATGTTATACATGTGGAGGAGATCACATGGCTAATGTTTGCCTGTTGACGACTCAACCCCAAGGAAACCCTAATGCTCTGTATTGCACCATTGAGAGAAAGTACACAAATCATACGACCCAAGATTGTCCCTATAACAGGCAGGCTGTTAGACAAAATTATCAGCAACCTTACCAGCAGGGTAGGTATCAGAATCAGTACCAACAGCCATATTATAGGCCACAACAATATCAACCTCAATACCAGCAGCAATATCAGGCACCATATAGGCCACAACCAGTCCTAGGAAACCAACCGCCAGCTCCTGCCAATGTGATCCCAGTTAAATATACGATGGCGGAGGAGAACCCTAATAGAGCATTGGTGCCACTAACCCCATTGGTCTCAGGAAATGATTCTCACGCTCATGGTTCGGACTACTTCCGTGAAGATAGTCCACATGCTTATTATATAGAGTCACCTGAGCAAAGTGAGACTTCTCAGTGTCAATATGAGACACCACCTATGGAACAAAATTGGGAGCCTGAATACTCCAATATCATGTATACGAATCCAAATCCTAGGCCCCAATTGAGACAGGTAAGACCACAAGCCCCTAGAGGACCATGTTTTAGATGTCAGGGCGACCATTTCATTCGTGAATGTCCCCACCAACCTGCTCTGGGACAAGGGCAAAACATCACAATCCAAGGCTTTTGTCCTGAGTGTGGCAAGGAACATCTTCCTAGAGAGTGTCCGAGAAACCCCTCTAGTGCACCCAAGGTTACACCCATCAATGTGGTAGGCTTTGTGGCAGATTCAAGTTCAAGTAGTAGTAATGTGGCTCCTGTACAGGCAGTTACTAGGGCACAGGCTGCACAACAAGCAAAACCATCTGATCAATCGGAGTCATGTGAGTCAGGAGAACCTAGTAAGAGGAAACCAAGAACATGGAAGGATACCAGAGAGAAGGCTAATCGCAAGTGGAACAAAAAGCTATCCGAGCTAGAAGAAAGCCTAAGGGATACCAAAACAAAAATAGAAGACATTGCATCTCAAAGCCCCTCGCATGCTGAAGTTCCATCCACTTCGCCTCATCCCACCCCACCACCCATTGTAAATAGACCGCAATCAGGGTCTGTTCTTGCAGATCCAACCCCAGAAGGCTTGGACATGATGTTCAAGGCCTACCAGGCTCGTCTTCAAGAAGGGCCAACAGCTGCAAACCTAGACAAGAGTTACCCTAGAGCAGATTTAGAGATTGAACGGATGAAAATGTGCATGAAAATGGTAGAACAAGCTCAAGCCATACTTGAGACTAGTCAAAAGTTCAATCAGACAAACTCTGTCAAACCGGATTTGCATTTCCAAGGTTTACTAGAAAGATTAGAGCAGTTGGTAAATAAACCACAAATTTCTTTACCTCCACAGGCTCAACCAGTTATTGAAAGAGGAAGCCCACCACCAATGGGAGCTTATGTTCCTAATTCCACGGATGCTGGAATGCCTCCTTCAATTCAACAGTACTCTCAAGAGTTCTTGCGGGAAATACAGGAAGAGAAATGGGCCAAGGAGAAGGGTAATTCCCCTCCTATTCCTGAGATTGATGACCTTCATGATCAATTTCCCCAAGACATTCCGTCTATCTATGGAGACCAAGCAGAGCAACAAGAAGGTGAAAGAGTAGATTTTGAATCTAATTCTTTACAAGAGTTGAGGTTGGCTTGTTGTAGATTTCAGTTTTGTAAGAGAGCTCTTTGGTAATCGAAGCTTTCCATTGTTCCACTCTTTGCTCTTACCTTGTGCGCGTGTGTGTGTATGTGTGTGCATGCTTGTGTGCTTCCACTCACGCACTTGTGCCATCACTTGCTCGCGGTCTTCATACCAGTCCTCACGTCTCCACGGATTGACATTTATGAGGTGTATCTCCTCACGTTGGTACTCACCATTGTGCTAGAGTGACATAAGCCTAATGGTTTCTCTATATGTCCATCAGCCATTTGTAGTTTCATCATGGTAGGTCTTAGTGCTGGCTTACCCCAACGTTTCCATAAAGCGGTGGTAGCGGTGGTAGCGATGGCTACTCTGACTCCTGAATCTAAGATGGCTTTCGTGGTGTAGCCCTGATGGGTTATTGGAAGATAAGTGCAACCTTCCTCTCCTTCGCTTATATCTCGGATTCTTTCTATGGGTATCTCTGGTACCTTCTTGTGTGATCCTCTTTGTGAGGGAATAGTAGCAAGCTCAGGGAATTGATTTGCTACATGTTTCCACAATTTTGGTTTAACCTTCAACAACTCCTCTAGTGTGAGGTGACACTATACTTTGGTGTTCTTTACCACTTCTGTGTTTCTAGGGATTACTGATTCTTCATTCCTCACTATTTAGTAGGTGCTCTCATGCTAATAGACTTTGCTTCCCAAGGTCCTGTGAACTGAGGTAATTCTTGTAAAGAATTGGATTCAAAACCTGTGTGTTCACTCAGTTGCTCTTCCTCTACATCATCGTAGATAGAGGGGATGTCTTGGGGAAATTGCTTTTGCAAGTCATCTATTTCTTGAATAGGAGGATGAGTTCCTTGTTCTTTTCTCCATTTCTCTTCTTGGATTTCTCTTAGAAATTCATGTGAATACCTATGTATGGAAGACAGGTTGTCCTCACCCTCTGTGTTGGGTACTTGAGACGGGGATGGTGCCTTCCTATCCTGTATCTCTCCGGCAATAGGGTTCCTATGCTGATCCTTTTTCTCCCTGCTATCGATCAGGTATTCTAGCCTCTCCATTAATCCTTGAAAGTGTAATTCAGGTTTTGCCATGTTGTTCCAATTAAGATATCTAGAGGCTTCGAACATTGCTTGTGCTAATTCTACCATCTTCATGTTTAGTTCTCTCGATTTCTAAGTCTGCTTGAGGGTAGTTCTTGCTCATTTCAGCTATCTGGGGTCCTTCTTTTAATCTTGCTTGATACACGTGAAACATCATGTCTAGGTTTTCTGGTATGGGTTCCGCTAAAACTGATCCTGATTTTTGAGCTAGGTTCTCTTGATTCAATTCCTGTGAAGTCAATACTAGGATTTTGGCTCTAGATTCCTTGAGACTTCCTTCCAATTCTGTTATCCTCTTACTCCATTTTCTCTTGATTCTTTCCCTAGAATCTTTCCAAGATTTTGTCTTTTTACTACTAGACTCTCCAACTTTACTAGTTCTGGCTATTTTCTCAGTGTTAGGCTGTTGGTTCTGTAAGAGCACCTGGGCTCTTGTTATAGCTTGGATAGGCATGTATGTAGGGTTGGATCCATCTGGGTTATGCACAATACCTATCACATTGATGGGTGTCACATGTGAAGCGTTTGCAAGGTTCTTAGGACACTCTTTGATGATATGTTCTTTACCATAGTCGGCACAAAAGCCTTGTACGTTATAGTATTGTGATTGTCCTGCTATAGGAGGATGTGGACATTCCTTTATGAAATGATCTCCTTGGCACCTAAAGTATGGTCCTCTAGGGCCCTATGGTCTTTGCTGTCTCAATTGGGGCCGCGGATTAGGGTTTGTGTACATCACATTAGCATATTCACGCTCCCAACTAGGTTCCAATGGTGGACTATCGTATTGACATGTCTCCACATGTTCTGGTGACTCTGTGTAATATGCAGATGGACTATCTACATGAGTAGAGTCGAAACTGTTAGAGTTTGGATCACTTTTGGTGATCAAGGGTGATGAAGGCACTAAATCCCTATTGAGGTTTTCTTCTACAGCAGCATATTTAATTGAGATGACATTAGCTGGTGGGGGTGGTTGCTGAGCTAAGACAGGTTGTGTTCTCTGTTGAGCCTGATAAGGATAGTTCAAAGGAGGCCTATAGTAATGGGGTTGAGCATTGTGCTGACCTTGTTACCTACCTGGCTGTGCGTATGCTTGCGGGTAGTTCGGTCTCACTACTTGTTTGTTGTATGGGTAGTCTTGAGCCGTATGATTCGTGTATCTTCTCTCAATTGTACAGTACTAGCCAATAGGGTTGGCTTGTGGTTGTGCTGCATTGGGACACACATTTGCCATATGATCACCACCACAGGTGTAACAACACTTGTTTTTTGTTAACCTAGGCATCTGTTTGCTAGAAACTCCTAGTTTCTTTGCCACTTTTTCTGCTAGGTCTTCTATCGAGCTACACAATTTTGAAGATGCTAGAGATGAACAGTCTGAGTCCTTATAGACCTTTGAGAGTTCCAACTCCTCTCCTAAGTTATCCTTAATGTCTATGCAAATTCTTACACACTGCTCTAGCGTTCTGGGTTCCTTCAAGTAGACATAGGATCGTAGTTTCCAGCTCAACAGGCCATCTAAAAATAATGACACTTGATTGGCCTGTGAGGGTAGCTCTTGCATTGAACATCTCTCCACATATTGTCTAAACCTACATCCTGCAAGTCTAACTGTTTCCTGAGGGGTTTGTTTAAAACTATGAATCAACAAAGATGTATCATGTCTGATCCCACTTTTAGAGAATTCCATGATGAATTACTCTAAAAAGTGATGGATGTCTCTAAATTGCCTTTGTTGCAATGGTTGGAACCAAGTTAAAGTTGTGTTCTTTAACGTTATTCCAAATGCGTTATATTGCGTGAACATATCTTCTACTTGTTCTGCTCGTAGTACTTGCTTAAATTTTGCAACATGGTCATAGGGATCTCCTGTCCCATCAAAATAGTTTTTCATGGACTTTACTAGCTGAGTGGGTCTTAATACCCTTGGATGCTCGTGTGGTCTAGGTAGGTGAAAATCATCTCTACCACCTGGTATTCTAGGTTCTCTTTGTCTATCCACTCTGTCCGTGTCTATGGTAGTTCTATCTCTCCCTAGGGGAACATTGAAACTTACTTCCGGTCTTTCTTTGTTTTTCTCTCTTTGAGTGCCATGGGCTAAGGATGTTCTTGCCCCCCAATGGCTTGCATTTACGTTTGCTCAAGATGGAGGGAATACTAATTCTCCTCTCCATGTGTAGGTATTTCTCGTGTGTTCTGGTACTACAAATACTCTTTCTGAAGTTTCATCCAGGTATACAACCTTTCCAAGTGTATCTGGGTCCTTAAATTCATAGATTGTGATGGTGCCTACCTCACTAGGTTGTTCCATCCTATATCTCCAAAATGCTTCATCTGTCTCTTTATTAACAAACAACTCTATGCTTCTATTGTCCTGAGGGATCCACTCTAGAATTAGTACTCTTGTTGTACAGATTTCCCTCTAGGTGTCCTAGGTTCTTCTAATGGTTCTTTTCCTTGGGCTTTAGCTTCCGTCTCTAACTGAATTACGCCGAACTCATTGGTATTATTTGGCTGAGTACTTATGATGTACATCGTTCCTTCTTTGTCTATGTATGCGTCTCTCTCGAATTTCACCACTGGACGTTCCAATCCAATGGGTTGATCCGGGTTGTGCATTGCACCACTTGTCTTCGCAAACCATCCTCATAGATGCGAGCACCTAAGCGGTTGGTTCGGAGAAATTCTAATTGAGTCATATAGGGTCCTTCAAGTCTTTCCAAATACGCTACATTTGACCCTCCTTCTAGTCTTTCCATGCTAAAAGCCATTTCTGATGCACTCGTATTTGAGCTCAACTCATAAGGGTAACTATTATTCAATTGTTGAGCCCACGATCGTGTAGTAGTTCCTACACTTGCTTCTGATGATCTAAGGCTTCGTCGGTCTGACTTGCCTATGTGCTTACCCGATCTAAGGTTCATGAATTTACTTCACGATTCTTCTGATCGTCAATGATTCTTTGTTATTGATTTGCTTGTTTCTTTTTAAATGTGTTTAAGTTCTTGTCTAGATGTATGCGTCAGGAATCGACTTTCCGTGGTACTTTTGAGTTCTTGTTCCGTCAGACTTAAATTCTTTCCTTTAGCTTTTCGTATCACACACCTTTACTTTAGTCTTGGATTTGAAAAATTTAATCTCTTGAACTTGATCGTTCCTATCTTCTCAAATCCACAATGCTACCATTTAGCCTAAGCTAATAATTGACTAAGGGGGTTGAGTAATCTTCCAACCTCAAGTCAGCTCCCTTGGTTGCTCTGATGCCCAAGAAGTTGCACTTCCCAAGCCCTGCGTTCTTCACTGCCTTGCTTTGTTTACCCTTGATTGCCCTTGCTAGACCTGTAAAATTCCACTATTAGACCAATTCTCAAATGGATGATCAAGCACTCGAATATATACACCTTTAAAGGTCCTTTCCCTTTTGCCCAAAATTTTTATGCTGCCCCCTGGCTTTTCTAGTCCCAACAAGGTTAACCTCAAATTAGCTTATCTAAAAAACAAAGTATTCTTTTTGGAAAAAAAACATTTGAGGTCATGTAGTACTCGTCAAGAGATTTCTAACGAGCTATAAAGCTCAAAAAACGGACTTCGGATGAAAAAGCTATGAGTATCCAGGCCCTCGGGGGTAAAAACTGACAAACATGTTTTTCTCCAAATATGAGCTAAGGGTCTCCTATGAGTGCAATCACCCAAAAATTTTCAAAAAATAGCCCCAAATTTGCCCAAAAAATCAAACCCTAAAAATTGCATTTGGGGTGGACAATCGTGATGGTCTGCAACAATCGCGATGGTCTGGGACCATCGCGATGGCTCAGGTGAACCGTCGCGATGGTGTGGCACAATCGTGATGGTCCGAAGGAGCGAAATGTCGTGATGGCATAAATGTGAGCAATCGCGATGGTGTGAATGAACCGTCGCGATGGTCTAATCAATGAGCAATCGCGATGGTGTCGGTCAACGGTCAACGGGACAATCACGATGGCATGAGCCCGTCACGATGGTCACGAGGCACGATGGCTTGAGCCAATCGCGATGGTTCGAATTTTGAGGTTCCGGGATGGCGTATCTGGTACCATCGTGATGGCGTGGCTAGTGAACGATCGTGATGGTCTAGCTTGCCACGTGGCAGCGTCGGTGCGATGGCATGAGCCAATCACGATGGCATGGGGTCGATGGGATCGTCGCGATGGTCAAGGACCATCGCGATGGTTCAAGTGAACCGTCATGATGGCGTGAGACCCTCGTGATGGTCCGGCCGAGCCGTTGCGATGGCGTGAGCCAATCGCGATGGTGTGACACAATCATGATGGCATGAGCCAATCACGATGGTCCACCAAACTATGAATTTTTGCAAAGCGTTTGTGGATCCGTGTATGCGCTGGTGTCACCTACCTCGTGGTGTGGTCGCTTACCAAAAATGTCGAAGTTGATAGACCATTGCGATGGTCTGAGACACACGGCAGAAATATGATAGAAAGTACATTTTTACCTTTTGGAAGCTTTCCTAATACTCTGGAGCTCTGTACCTGCAAGAAAACTCAAAAAGACAAAAGCACATACAAGCACAAAAGCTCTCTCTCTCTCTCACATGCACAAGTGAGGGGAAATGAGGAGAATGGGTGGATATGGTGAATTTTTTGATTTTTTTGGAGTGGAAGATGATGATGCGGTGATGAAGATGGAGTGTGGGGGAGGTGAAAACACAAAAAACTAAGTGAAAACAACAACAAAAACTGAACTTTTTACCTTGCAATGCCACTTCTTGCTATACTCTTACCATCACACATGCGTCCTAGACTCGATCCCCGGCAACGGTGCCAAATTTGGTGTTGCTCTAGCACAATGGTGAGAACCATGTTAAGAAGCTCCACCTCCTTAATGTCAATCCACGGAAGAGATAGGAGTGATATGAAGATCATGAATATGAGATGAAGTGAGAGTGATGGTGAGAAGCATGGAGATGCACACACACATACACACACACAACGAACAGACAAGCAAGACACAATGGAAGGTAGGAAATCAACTCTATTACTTAAGAACACTCTTACAAGCTCAAGCTCACTCTAGCTCATACAAGTCTACACTAGCTAACCTCAAAAATCAGCTCTCTAGCTCTTTTTATAGATTCTAGACTAGTTTTGACCGGTTTCACATCTAGTGACCGGCATAGTTAAAGAATAGGTTCTAGATGTTATTTGAAAGGGTAAACGGTGTCTAAAAATAACCAAAATTGGTACGCTCATTCTACCTAAGCTCCTCAAGCTCGAGGACTCCTCGGCTTGCACAAAATGGAGCTATAAATTACAGAAAGGGTTTTTCTATGTTACATATGGTACAAAAGTGATGAAAATCACTGTTGGAGGTTTTTGTAAAGTATTTTGAAATATATTTGTTTGAAAAAATGATTCGACTGGCTCCCTGCTACTTCGTTGTGCTCTGTCTTCACATGCTTCCACGTCTTCTATGCCTCTGACTACTGCCAACATAAGGAATCAGAGCAAAGAGAAGAACCGAGTAGGAAAAGCAGTCAAAGAAGATCGGACAAGTAGGCCATTCAAATTTTCCGACCTAATCTCTTTTTAACAGTGATTTTCATCACTACATGAACATTGTAAATACCATTTTTGGTAGATTTGACTCTAAGCGTAGACAAGCACTCTCTCGCTCTTGCTCTCAAGTGGAAATGAGGAAATGAATGGAGATGGAGGTATATGGCCGCGGTGGTGAAGATGATGATGAGTGGGTATGGTGTTTAGAAGTGAAGAGGAAGGAAAAAACAAGTAAAAGATAATGCTTACCTACTCTTCCAACGTCTCTACTCTACGTCTTACCATCACATGCTCGTCCTCAAAGTTCGTTCCCCGACAACGATGCCAAAATTTGGTGTAGCTCAGTGATGAGTAGCACCTCCTTTAATGTCAATCTGGGAAGACATGAGGATGGTATGAAGACCTCGAGCAAGTGATGTGCACAAGTGGTGATGGAGAAGCACACAAGCATGCACACACATATACTCACACGCACACACACGTAAGAACAAAGAATGAGACAATGGAAGCTTTGATTAAGATCAAAACACAATTACAATAGCTCTTCTTTTGTTCAAACTACAATTTGTTCTTCCAAAAATGAGCTCTCTAGCTCCTTTTATAGTTTTTGACTAGTTAATGGCCTTGTCCAGACCTAGTGTTTGGCCTAGTTAAAAATTAGGTTCCTAGGCTATTTTGGAGGCTCAAACGAGCTCTAAAAATTATGAAAATTGGTACATAAATACTTCTAATACTCCTCAAGCTTGAAGACTCCTCCGCGTTGACCTCTGTCAATCACGATCGACAGAAAATTTGGACATTTGGTAAAACAAAGTGCACCACCATAACACACATGATGAGCACATTCGAAATCACTAATCAAAATTGAAAAATTCCTTAATCTCCTACCAATTGCGACCCACAGACCTGTCAATTGCAACCAATAGACCCTATCGATCGTGACCGACAGACCCTATCAATTGCAACCAACATACCCTGTGAATCACGATCGAAAGACCAAGTCAATTGCGATCGACAGACCCTGTCAATCAAGACCGACAGCCACGAAAGATTGCCACATAGGGCTCAGTCAATCACGATTGATACCATCAATCATGATCGACTAAAACTTCATGATTGACACACTAAATTTCATGTGCACGTGTCCATCGTGACGGACACACCACCGATTGACTGAAACCACACCAAAATTTGCAGAAAAAGTGTCAATCGTAATTGACAGCCCTCACGACCGACTCTGTCAATCACGATTGACACCATCAATCGTGATTGACGTGTCAATCACGACTGATAGGCCACGACGGACACCTCTCTCAATCAGGATTGACAGCCCTGTTGATCGCGATTGACATCCATTTTTAGGAAATTTTTTAGGTTTTTTTAATTTGAAAATTTTGGCTAATTTTGGGCATGAATATTGTGCTATAGGACACATAGGGAAGTTGTAAGCAAATAGCTAGAGAAAACCTTGTTTGTCTGCTAGCTTGTTTGAAGCCTGTTTTAACCCCAAAACCCTGAACTATCATTTGAATTAGGATTTTTTTCCATAAAGACTAAGGGCAATTCGGTCTCTGAAGTACATGAATGAAAATGGTTTGTTATGTCATTTGAATTTAAATCTTGAGCTAACTTTGGGACTTTTATAGGTCCATTGAGAGCATCGAAGGGGCATCCAGAGCAATAGCATATTGCAGGTTTGAGAACAGGGTTCTTGAGCACCAAAGAGCAAGGGATAAGAAAGTGAGGTTGGAGCATTCTTAACTCCCTTCGTCAGTTCCTAGCTTAGGCTAAGTGCAAGTCGTGCTAGAAGTAAGTAGGGTGATGATAGGCATCTTTCAAGTTGAAGACTCTTCAATACTCAAGTTCAAGCAGGAAATTAATCTCTTTGTGATCGATAACCTTAAAGAAAAGTATTTAATGTGGTACGATCAACTTAAAGTGCGAAAATTCACTCAAGCATTCCTGACGACGTGATATCAGACAACAGCATAAATACGATAACCAACTAAAAAGAATCAAGTGACTAATACGAATTGATCTGCAACGAGGTTGTGCTTGGGGTAAATTAGGGTTATTCAACCAGGCATATGAACCTTAGATCAGGACGACATCTAGGGAGAGATAGACAAAGCCTTAGGTCTTTAGAGGCTAGTGTCAATCACACTGCTAGGTCTTGGGCCCAATAGTTGAGTGCTTATTCAAACTACCCTAGCTTGGAAAGTAGCGAATCAAAGATGTCTTATGGTATGGAGAGACGCACAAGAAGTTCAGGTGTGGCTTACTTAGAGAAACCCGAAGGTCCTTACAAAATGCAACTGGAATATATCAGGACCAACCAATTAGGTGCTCGCATCTATGAGGACGGTCTAAGAAGATCTGCTGTCTAGATTAAAAACCCCAGATCAACCCCTTGGACTAGAATACCCAGTGGTCATGTTCGAAAATGGTGCATACCTAGATAAGGAAGGAACAATGTACATAATCACCAACCAACTAGATAGAAAAGATGAATTTGGTAATGTGATTCCAGAGATAGACATTGGTGACATAGAGCAAGGGAACTTACGAAGAGAGCCTAGAAATCCCCGAGGCAAATCATTCTTGACTAGAATCATCACTCCAAAATGGATTCCTTGAGAAAATAAGGGCATAGATCTGCTCTTAAATCAAGAGACTGATGAAGCTTTTTGGAGGTATAAGCCTCACCAACTTAATGAAGTAGAAATGCTCACAATCTATGAGTTTAAAGATCCTGATAGCCCATGCAAAGTGACCTATTTAGACAATACTTCAGAGAGGATCTTTGTGGTTTCAGAGCAAGGTAGGCATGCCTACACTTGCAAGGGTGAATTTGTTTTTCCCCAACCAAGATCTTATGTCTCTTATGGTCACCACGAGCTGGAACATCCCACACTCATGGAGCTCAAAGGGACAGGAGTAGAGATAGGCCAGAAGTGAGCTTTGATAACCCACTAGGAAGAGAAAGAACAAGAACAGAGACAAATAGAATGGAAACCGAGAGACCTACAGACCCAAGGAATCAAAGAAATACAGATGAATTCCCTCTACCAAGGCCTAGAGAACACACAAGGACCTTGAAGCCTACACAACTAGTCAATTCCATGAAGAAATGCTTCGATGGCACAAGAGACCCATACGATCATGTGGAAGAATTTAAGCAAGTCTTAAGAGCCGAGCAAGTTGATGACCTATTCACACAGTACAATGCCTTTGGATTAACTCTCAAGAACACAGCCCTTACATGGTTTCAACCACTTCACCAAGGCCAATTCAGGAACATAGACCAACTTCTAGAGGCTTTCATCACAGAATTTTCTAAGAGTGGCATATGGCACAATACTTCCTCACTAATCCATAGCTTCAAACAAACACCTCAAGAGACTGTGAGGCTTGCAAGAAGAAGGTTTAGGCAATACCTAGAGAGATGTCCTGTTCCGGAGTCACCCACACCAGCCAAACAAGTGGCTCTATTCTTAGATGGATTGCTAAGTACCAAATTGAGATCTTATGTGTACTTGAAGGACCCTAAAACCATCAAATATTGTGTACGCATGTGCATAGACAATGAGGATAATCTAGGGGAGGATTTGGAGCTTTCAAAAATCTACAAAGATTCAGATAGCTCTACTAGCATCAATTCAAATCCATCCACATCTATTGAGGAACTTGCTGAGAAAGTAGCTCAGAAGTTAGGAGTCTCAAGCAAACAAATACCAAGGTTTGCCCTAGTGAAAAGATGCTATACTTGTGGAGGGGATCATATGGCGAGTGTATGTCCCATTATGGCTCAACCCCAGGTGAACCCTAGCTACCAATACTGCACCATTGAGCAAAGATACACTAACCACACTGCACAAGACTGCCCTTATAACAAGCAAACTGTGAGACAGAATTTTCCACAACCATATCCACAACAAGGGAGATATCAGAATCAATACTCACATCAGTATGCTAGACCACAGCAACCCTATCTGCAACCCTACCAAACCCAACAAAGGCCTCAACTTGTGTTAGCTCAACAACCTCCAACTCTAGCCAATGTGATTCCAGTGAAGTACGCAGCAGGAAAAGAAAATCTGAATAGAGCATTAGTGCCAATAACTCCATTACTTTCAGAAAGCGGCCCCAGTGATCATAGTTTTGGCTCTACTCATATTGATAGCCCCCAGGCTTACTACATGCAGTCACCTGAGCATAATGAGTCATATTATTATGAAGACCTGAGTGAACCTAGTTGGGAGCCAGAGTATGCAAATGTCATGTATGCAAACCCCAACTCTAGACCCCAACCTAGGCAAGTAAGACCCCCATTTCCTAGAGGACCATGCTATCGATGTCAGGGAGATCACCTCATTCGTGATTGCCCTATGCCTGCTCCTACACAACCCCAATCTATGACAATTTAGGGTTTTTGTTCCGATTGTGGGAAAGAGCATCTCTTGCGAGATTGTGCTAAGAACCCCAACAATATGCCAAAAATCACTCCTATCAATGTTATTGGGCTAGTTGTAGACTCTACAAGAAGTGTAACTTCCATTGCCCCAGTGCAAGTGGTCACTAGAGCTCAAGCCTTGCAGCAAAACCAAGGCTTAGGCCAGGAAAAGAGTTCCGAGGTTAGTGAGACTGAGAACACAACTAAGAAGAGAAACAGAGCTTGGAGGGATAGTCGAGAGAGAATGGAAAGGCAATGGGCAAAGAAGATGAGTGAACTTGAGGAAAGTTTAAGAGAAACAAAAGCCAAGATAATTGAACTCACGTCTCAAACTCACTCTCACACTACTCCACCACCACCATTCCCATCTCCCTCCAATCCACCACCTTCCAACCCACCTCACACAATCCCACCACCCCCTAGAGCAGGATCAGTCTTAGCAGATCCCATTCCCGAGGACCTAGACATGATGCTTAAGGCATATCAAGCCAGAATCCAAGAAGGGCCAAACGTAACGGATGATAAAAAGTGTTATCCTAGAGCTGAACTAGAGCTTGTCTACAGAACCAGATGCATCTTTTTCTATGAATCAGTACTCACCAGAATTCCTGCGAGAGATTCAAGAAGATAAATGGGCTAAGGAAAGTGAAGTTCTTCCTCCTATTGAACTTGTGGATGACATGCATGATCAATTTACACAAGAAATTCCTTCCATTTATGAAGAGCAGGAGAGTGTCCAATATCATGAGAGATTAGACGTTGAGTCTAATCCCTTGCAGGAACTACCCCATTTCACAAGCCCATGGGAAGCTAAGTCTACTTGTATGAGAACACCCACGGTCATGATAAGAAATGAAGACTCAATCATACCTAGGAATACAGAGGTAGTAAAGAACACTAAAGTGCAGTGCAACCTCACTTTAGAAGAGCTACTCAAGGTTAAGCCAGAGTTATGGAAACATGTAGCCAACCAAAGTGTTAGAAGTAGCAAAACCTTGTTCCCAGGTAGGATCTCATAGAACAGTGCCAGAAATACCCTTGGACAAGATAGGAGACATGAGCAAAGGAGAAGAAGGAAACACCTATCTTCTAATTACCCACCAAGGTTACAACACCAAGGCAATTCTAGACTCAGTTGCAGGAGTTGCAATTGCTATCACTTCCCTATGGAAGCGATGGGGCAAGCCAGCACTCAAGCCCATGAGAATGAAATTGTAGATGGCCGATGGTCACATAGAAAGACCCTTAGGAGTGCTAGAAGGAATAACTCTCACTACATGTGGTGTCAAGTTTGAGCATACTTTTGCCATATGACTTTAGCAAGAATTAGGCCTATGAGATGATTTGGGGGAGACCATTTATGCGGCAGTTGCAAGTGGTACAAGATTGGGGAACCAATTCTTTGTATTTGCAACACTTAGGTATCACAACCAAAGTCAATCTCAAGGATTACTCTCATAGAGATGTACCCCCTATTCAATGGAATTCCATCCATGGAGCTAAGGATGATACAGAGTCACTACATTCCATAGGATCAGGATCCTCATGGATGCATGAAGACACCCACTTATGGATGTGCAAAGTAGCCATAGAAGAAGAGAAGAGAGAAAAAGCCAGAGAGGTAGGTGCGAAGGAAACTCATAGATCAGTTCAAGACCCAGCCTATGCACCTGTAGTTTTCCCAAATGAATAATTTGAACCTCATGGTTGGGCGGAAATTTTAGCAACAATGGATGTAGCCATCAATGAAGAACAATGGACACCCCATTGTGACGAGGATGGCTATGACATTTTAGTCTTCACAATAGAGCCAATCATGTGTGATTCGTTTATTGAAGAATGTGAACCTAGCACTGATGCATTTGAGGATGCAAGAGACTCTAATCTAGAGTCAATCATTATGGACCCACCTTTTGCATCAGATGAGGAATATTTCTACAAAGTAGAAGCTCACCCTTAGAGACATGAAGAACTCACAAATGATATGAGATTAGCCACACAAGTAACCATTAAGAATGAAGGCAAGAAGAGGAAGAAGAGAGAAGTCACATCACACCAGAAGAGGAAGAATCCTTGTTTGAGGTCCCATAAAATTTTAAGAAGTACGAGATAGAAGATAGGAGAGTCATGATAAGAATGCCTAAATGTGATGCACAAGCGAGAGAGGCCTATGACAACAAAGAAACCACCAAGAAAATTGTTGTAACCATAGAAAAAGGAGAAGAAATATGCACCTACATAGGATATGACTTGGCTGAGGACGAGGAGCAAGAGTTGGTAGCCTTACTAAGAGATTATAGAGATGTTTTTGCATGGAGCTACAAAGACTTAAAAGTTGCAGACCATGACACATGCTGACATACAATTCCCATGACCTCACATGCCAAACCCTCTATGTTGGAACAGGACAATCAAAAATTGGTGATTATATGAAGTCTAGAAGTGAAGATATGAAGAAAAGATTGAAGTTCAACTTCATGAGGTGAAGTGAAGATTCAGGAAGCAAAGTTCTTCAAACATATGTACATTAGTTTTGTAAATAATTCAATATACTTGAAGTAATGATGTATATATATATGAGTATATGATCGTATTAGAAGAGAGAGATGAAATATTTACGAATAGATGATGAATATTGTATGTATAATCCATCAGATGTATGAAGAGTTGAATAGAAAGAATGTTCAGAGAATTGCACCTCGATCTTTTCTCTAGTTCTCCTTCTGTGTTTGATTTTATCAAAAATCCTTTTGTACACATCTAATTCCATAGTTAATCTATCTATGGTTAAAGTTTGAGAGTCCAGTTGCAAACAGGCTGAGAGAATTTTGTGTAGGAACATTCATATGTGAGAAAGTATTGAGTGTCTTCTGAAACAGGTGCAATTCCGATGGTCAAAGAAATGGTCAGTTCTCAGTGCACTGTGTAAAGTTTTGCACAAATGAGGAGTCAAAATCTAAGTTGGAAGGTAAGCCATCTATGGCTAAAAGCATTTGCTTAAATGGGTTCTAGTTTGGGAGAACCATTTGTTAGAAGTTGCAGGTGCCAAAGTCGACTCTACAAGAAGGCAGTTTCAGACATAGGTAGATTGTTTGAAACATTTCTCATAATCTACTTAAGATTTTGAAGTGTTTTAACTTGGAGGAGGTGCGCAAACTCTAGGCAACACATGCTACAAAGTTTCATCAGAAACTTTACACAAATGATCAATCAATGAGTCAATAATGTGCAGCAGACTTTTCTGTGAAATGAATTTCTTCACAATTAGCTAAATTCTTGATAGTTTGGTGCTTGTCTTCCAAAATTGGTTGGAGTTTAAAGTTATTCTTGATATAGAAGTGGTCTAACATCAAGGATAGCTTGTTCTTTTGGAGATTAACACTCTCCATCAGTGGTATCAGAGAGGATTTATCAGATTGAGGAAAGGAAGACCCCGACTGCTGTAGACATACAAATTTCACATCTTGAAGGTTCAAAAGGATAAAGTGTGAAAGAAAGACTGAAGGAAGACACATAAAGGCTATCAAAAGGATCAGAAGGAGCAACATTCGAAGCTAAGGTACATTTATTCCTTATAAGGATTA
Source organism: Ceratopteris richardii (assembly GCA_020310875.1). Classification (NCBI taxonomy): domain Eukaryota; kingdom Viridiplantae; phylum Streptophyta; class Polypodiopsida; order Polypodiales; family Pteridaceae; genus Ceratopteris; species Ceratopteris richardii. Next base: position 55,693,881 of record CM035407.1, on the reverse strand, counting down.
AAGATTTGAGAGTACAGGTGAAGAAAGGATGGGAGATAGTCTCCAAATTGCGAAGTTGGATAGAGAGAACTATCCAGCTTGGTCTATAAGAATGGAAGCTCATCTTATGAGAAAAGATCTGATGGGATACATCACGGGAGAGGAAGAAAAACCAGAGTTTAAAGATCCTAGTGTTCCAACTAGGGAAGAGCTTGCAGATATAAAGATTTGGATGAAGAAGGATGCTCAAGCAAGGAGCATAATCTACATGGCAGTGAATGATTATTTGCTTCCTCATATCAGAGGACTTGAAAGTGCAAGTGACATACGGAATGCTTTGGAAGAGCATTTTCAGAATACAAACAAATCAAGGAAAGCTTCATTATGGGCAGAGTTTACTACATTTAAGAAGAAGGCTTCACAATCAATATCTGATTATGTGACAAAGATGAAAGACATTGCAGATTCTTTAGGTGCAGTTGATGAAGATATTGAAGAAGATAAGTTGGTAAGAAAAATTCTCACATGACTAAGAGGAGGTGAGAAGTGGAAGCCTTTTATTTTGTCTACAAAACTTTCATTAGATCATTTCACTCCTGATTTGAATCAATTGTTAGGACATATGCTAGCTTTTGAGAATGATATCAAAGGAGATGTTGATAAGAGTGCAAGTCATGCAATGTATTCTAAAGACAAGAAGAAAGCTAGCAAAGGAAAGCAACAATTAGTTGAAGATGAAGGTACTCCAAGTCAAGTAAACTTCCTAAGAGGAAGAGGAAGTGGCAGAAGTAGAGCAAGAGGCAGAAATAACAAAGATAATGTCAGAGCTTGTTGGATATGTGGTAAGACTAATCATCTATCTCATGATTGTTGGCATAATAATCAAAGCAATGGTAATTTTAATCAGAACTTTAATCAAAGAGGAAGAGGTGGCAGATATCAGAGAGGAAACTTCAGAAGTAGAGGTAGTAGGAATTCTTTTGGAAGAAGTGGAGGAAGAAACTTCCAAAATCAATCCTGATGGAGAGTGTTAATCTCCAAAAGAACAAGTTAACCTTGAATTTAGATCACCTCTATATCAAGATTAACCTTAGACTCCACCAATTTTATAGATCATTCACCAATCTATCAAGAAACTGATTATTCTGAAAAATTCAACTTCTCAGGAAAGTCTGCTGCAGATTAATCACTCATTGACTAATCAATCTTGTAAAGTTTTTAATAAAACTTTGCACAATGCTTTGCCTTAAGGTTGTGCACCTTCTCCAACTTAAATCTCTGCAAATGATTAATTGTACTCTGAGAAATCACACAAACAAGTTACCTATGTGTAAAACACCTTCTCTGCAATGGCGACTTTGACACCTGCAACTTCTTAGCTATAGTTCTCCCAATGTCGAACCCGTTTGATCAAGATCTTTTAGCCATAGATGGCTTATCTTCCAACTTAAATTTTAAGCTCTCACTTGTGTAAAACTTTACACCACACACTGAGCAATGTTCATTTCTTTGAACATGAAATCTGCGCCAGTTTTGTCGACTCTCAGAACATCATTACATATGAATGTTCCTATGCAAAATTCTCTTAACCTGATGACAATTAGACTCTCAAATTCTAGCCATAGATAGATTAGCTATGGACTTAGATATGTGCAAAAGGATTTCTCCAAAGATTAAACACAGAAGGAGCAGACAGCAAAATATCGGGCGCAAGTTTTCTTGATTACTCAGAGAAAATTACATCTCAGTGAGGATAGACAATTCACTCACTCTTCATGTGTCTCATGAAACTTCTTACAACTGATTTCTCTCTACCTATTCTCTATTCTTCTTCTGCTCTATTTGCCCCGACATTTTCCAACATATTTATAGATGAATATATACAAGTGTATGACTATACAAAAGTATAAGTCAGCTAATGTACATATCTTTGGATTTCTGAACATGTCCTTCCTTCAACTTTCTAAATTTATTCTCCTCTTGACTTCTTGACTTCATTTCTTCATAATCCTTCAATTGATGATTGTCATGCACCAACAGCTCCCCCTCAATCATTAATTGAGGTTCTTCTCTATCTTCTTGATTCCTGCCATATCCTTGAATCTTTGTAGCTTTGGTCCATCTAAACTTTTTGTCATCATATCTGCAAGTTGATCTTTTGTAGGAGTGTGTATGACTTCAATCTCCTTATCAATGACCTTCTCCCTAAGGAAATGATACTGTATTTCAATATGCTTAGTTCTAGCATGAAACACAGGATTAGCTGCCAAGTATAGAGAGCTCATATTATCTCCACAAACAATAGGAGTACTTTGAATCACATCAAACACCTTCATGAGTGTCTTTAGCCATATTACCTCCTTTGCAGCTTCCACCATACCTTTATATTCTGCCTCTGTAGATGATAAGGCAACTGTATGTTGCTTCTTAGAACACCATGAAACCAATTTGTCTCCTACATAGCACAAATATCCATGTGTTGATCTTCTATCATCCACATTACCTGCCCAATCTGCATCACTATATACCTTCACTCTTGTATCAGAAGTAAATCCATAATACAACCCTTCTTTGAGTGTACCCTTGATGTACCTAAGTACTCTTTGCCCTGCAATCCAATGTTCCTTTCTAGGACAATGCATAAATTGTGAAAGCACACCAACTGCATATGACAAATCAAGCCTTGTCAATGTAGCATAAATTAAGCTACCAACCAAACTTTGATATAGCTTCATGTCTCTAAATTCTTCTCCTCCAAATCTAGACAATTTATGATTCACTTCCAAAGGTGTAGGTGCAACCCTGCAATCTTCCATTTTAAACTTGGTTAGCAAATTCTTAAGATACCTTTCTTGGGTTATATATACTCCATGTTGAGTATAAGAAATCTCCATTCCCAAGAAGAATGATAAGTTCCCCAAATCACTAATTTTGAACTCTTTCTCCATCTGCTTCTTGATCATTTGTATTCCTTTATCATCTGTTCCTGTAAGTATTATGTCATCAACATAAATACAAACATAAATGAATCCATCTTCACTTGCTTTGACTAGCAAGCTACTATCTGCCTTTGATGCTTGAAATCCAAGATCATTCAAGAATTTTACAAGCCTATAATTCCATGCCCTTGGGGCTTGCTTTAGTCCATACAAAGCTCTCTTGAGCTTACACACATAATTTGGATTCACTTGATCTTTGAACCCATCTGGTTGTTCCATGTACACTTCATCTGAAATGTAACCATTCAAAAAAGCATTTTTAACATCTAATTGAGATAGCTTCCAACCTTTGCAAGCAGAAATTGCTATGAGAGTTCTGATGGTTGTCATTTTTGCCACAGGACTATAGGTCTCATCATAGTCCACTCCATATGTCTGTGCATACCCTTTCACAACAAGTCTAGCTTTGTATCTAGACACACTTCCATCTGCAAATCTCTTGGTTTTATAAACACACTTACATCCAATAATTTTCTGGCTATTAGGTTTAGGAACCAGATCCCAAGTCTGATTCTCTATCAATGCATCATACTCCTCTTGCATAGCTTCTTCCCAATTTCTCTTGCCTTTGGCTTCATCATATGTAGATGGATCTTCATCTGCTTTTACCAAATAAGCATAATCTTTAGTAGTCAAGAATGAGGTGTCATAGCTATACCTTGTAGGTTGCCATTTGTGCCTAGTTGACCTCCTAACTTCTGCACTTCTTGAAGTCTCTGGTTCATCACATTCTGGATCAAAGCTTGGCCTCTCTTCAACTTCAACCTGTACTTCATTGTTCTCACTTTCATCAAGTAATTGAATCTTTGTTTTACCTTTTCTTTGATCTACCACTTCTTCATCATCTGCATGTATATTATATTTGCCTGCATACCAAGTACTTTGCTCATCAAATGTAACATCCTTGGACACAAGGAATTGCTTTGTGGATGGACTCCACAACCTGTATCCCATCTGTTTATCATCATAGCCAATAAAAACATATTTTTCTGCCTTAGGCTCCAACTTATGTCTCAATTGAGATGGCACATATGCATATGCCAAACATCCAAATATTCTGCAATGATCCAAGGTAGGTTTCTTACCCCACCAAGCTTCATATGGTGTCATACCCTGCAAAGCTTTACAAGGCAATCTATTTACCAAATAAGTAGCTGTATTAACACCCTCTGCCCACAAATAGTTTGGACAATTCTTCTCTTTCATCATGGACCTTGCAAACTCAACAAGAGTCCTATTTCTTCTTTCTGCTACCCCATTTTGTTGAGGAGAATACCTGCAAGTAACTTCTCTCTTTATACCTGCATTCCACAAGTAATCATTGAATTCATTTGAAAAATACTCTCCCCCTCCATCTGACCTTAGTCTCTTCAATCTTTGACCTGTAATCCTTTCTGCATATGCATGATAATGTTTAAATGTATTAAACACTTCTGACTTCTCTTTAATCACATAAATTGTGATCCATCTGGTAGCATCATCAACATATATGACATAGTATCTTGAACCATTTATACTAAAGTCCTTTGAAGGACCCCACACATCTGTATGCACCAATTCAAGTCTTTCTGAATACATAAACCCATGCTTGGAATAGGATTGCTTATGAGCCTTACCTAATTGACATGCCTCACATCTATATGTCATATGTTGACCTGCAATGTTAGGCAACCCAAGCACTGAATCATTATTGATCATATCTTTGATACCTCTTTCATTGAAGTGTCCAAGTCTTTTATGCCAAAGATCCAATTCTGACACCTTCTGCTCTCCATATGTGAACATAGCATGTCCAACATTTCCTTGTACCTTCAATGTGAAGAGCCTCCCTTCCTTCTTTCCTGTAACAACCTGTTTATACCCTTGACTAGGGTCTTCAACATAGACTCCATCATTGGTAAACCTTACCTCATATCCTTTTTCCACAATTTGACCTACACTAATCAAATTCTTTGGAATTGTGGGAACACAAAGAACCTTACTCAGAAGGGTGCTCCCATCCTTAGCTTTGACTGAACCAATTGACTTTACCTTATGCTTTGTATTATCACCTGTCTGAACTGTATGATTAATTGCATTATGATCTAGATCAGTCATCAAAGCAATATTTCCACTTAAATGATTACTACATCCTGAATCAATGTAGAACACTCTCATGTCCTCATGTGAAGTTTCACAAGTTGCATTCATAATGAGAGTCGAATCCTCCTTCTGATCTGATGCATAGTTGTAATAGGTGTTATTGTAGGATTGGTTTTGAAAACTTCTTCCTCCACCTCTTCCAAAAGAGTTCCTACCACCTCTACCTCTGAAATTTCCTCTCTGAAATCTTCCACCTCTTGCTCTTTGATTAAAGTTTTGATAATTACCATTGTTCTGATTATTATGCCAACAATCATGAGATAGGTGATTGGTCTTACCACATATCCAACAAGCTCTTGTATTATCCTTGTTGTTTCTGCCTCTTCCTCTACTTCTGCCATTTCCTTTTCCTCTTATGAAGTTTGCTTGATTTGAAGTACCTTCTTCTTCACCTGATTGTTGCTTTCCTTTGTTAGCTTTCTTTTTGTCCTTAGAGTACATTGCATGACCTGCACTCTTATCAACATCTCCTTTGATATCATTCTCAAAAGTTAGCATATGACCTAACAATTGATTCAAATCAGGAGTAAAGTGATCTAGTGAAAGTTCTGTAGACAAAATAAAAGGCTTCCACTTCTCATCTCCTCTTAGCCCTGTGAGTATTTGTCTTCTTCAATATCTTCATCCACTGCACCTAAAGAGTCTGCAATATCCTTCATCTTTGTCACATAATCAGAAATTGATTGTGAGGCCTTCTTCTTGAAGGTAGTAAATTCTGCCCATAGTGAAGCCTTCCTTGACTTGGTTGTGTTTTGGAAATGTTCTTCCAAAGCATTCCAAATGTCACATGCACTTTCAAGTCCTCTAATGTGAGGAAGCAAGTAGTCATTGACTGCCATGTAAATTATGCTCCTTGCTTGAGCATCCTTCTTCATCCAATTCTTCATGTCTGCAAGCTCCTCTCTAGTTGGAACACTAGAGTCTCTAAATTCTGGCTTTTCTTCCTCTCCTGTGATGTATCCCATCAGATCTTTGCTCATAAGATGAGCTTCCATCCTCATGGACCAAGCTGGATAGTTTTCTCTATCCAACTTTTCAATTTGGAGACTATCTCCCATCCTTGCTTCACCTGTATTCTCAAAGCTTTAACCTTTACAAGAGATAAATGTACCTTTACTTCGAACCTTACTCCTTCTGATCCTTTTGATGGCTTGAATGTGTCTATCTTCAAGTTTTCTTCAACCTTTATCCTTCTGCACCTTCAAAGTGTAAAGATTTGTGTTTCTGCAGTAGTCGGAGTCTTCTTCACTTCAATTTTGACACAACCTGCTCTGATACCACTGATGGAGAGTGTTAATCTCCAAAAGAACAAGTTAACCTTGAATTTAGATCACCTCTATATCAAGATTAACCTTATACTCCACCAATTTTATAGATCATTCACCAATCTATCAAGAAACTGATTATTCTGAAAAATTCAACTTCTCAGGAAAGTCTGCTGCAGATTAATCACTCATTGACTAATCAATCTTGTAAAGTTTTTAATAAAACTTTGCACAATGCTTCGCCTTAAGGTTGCGCACCTTCTCCAACTTAAATCTCTGCAAATGATTAAGTGTACTCTGAGAAATCACACAAACAAGTTACCTATGTGTAAAACACCTTCTCTGCAATGGCGACTTTGACACCTGCAACTTCTTAGCTATAGTTCTCCCAATGTCGAACCCGTTTGATCAAGATCTTTTAGCCATAGATGGATTATCTTCCAACTTAAATTTTAAGCTCTCACTTGTGTAAAACTTTACACCACACACTGAGCAATGTTCATTTCTTTGAACATGAAATCTGCGCCAGTTTTGTCGACTCTCAGAACATCATTACATATGAATGTTCCTATGCAAAATTCTCTTAACCTGATGACAATTAGACTCTCAAATTCTAGCCATAGATAGATTAGGTATGGACTTAGATATGTGCAAAAGGATTTCTCCAAAGATTAAACACAGAAGGAGCTGACAGCAAAATATCGGGCGCAAGTTTTCTTGATTACTCAGAGAAAATTACATCTCAGTGAGGATAGACAATTCACTCACTCTTCATGTGTCTAATGACACTTCTTACAACTGATTTCTCTCTACCTATTCTCTATTCTTCTTCTGCTCTATTTGCCCCGACATTTTCCAACATATTTATAGATGAATATATACAAGTGTATGACTATACAAAAGTATAAGTCAGCTAATGTACATATCTTTGGATTTCTGAACATGTCCTTCCTTCAACTTTCTGAATTTATTCTCCTCTTGACTTCTTGACTTCATTTCTTCATAATCCTTCAATTGATGATTGTCATGCACCAACAAATCCTACAATAACACCTACTACACTTATGCATCAGATGAGAAAGAAGATTCAACTTTAATTATGAATGCAACATGTGAAGCCTCACATGAAGACAGTTTATATTGACTCAGGATGTAGCAATCATCTAAGTGGAAATATTTCTTTGATGACTGATCTAGATCATAAGGCAATCAATCACACAGTTCAAACAGGTGATAATACAAAGCACAAAGTAAAGTCAATTGGTTCACTTAAAGCCAAAGATGGAAGTACTCTCTTGAGTAAGGTTTTGTATGTTCCTACAATTCCAAAGAATTTAATTAGTGTAGGACAAATTGTGGAAAAAGGATATGAGGTAAGGTTCACTAATGATGGAGTTTATGTTGAAGACCCTAGTCAAGGGTATAAACAAATTGTTACAGGAAAGAAGGAAGGAAGGCTCTTCACATTAAAGATACAAGGTAATATTGGACATGCTATGTTCACATATGGAGAGCAAAAGGTGTCTGAATTAGATCTCAGGCATAAAAGACTTGGACACTTTAATGAAAGAGGTATCAAAGAAATGGTTAACAATGGTTCAGTACTTGGATTGCCTAATGTTGCAGGTCAACACATGACATACAGATGTGAAGCATGTCAATTAGGTAAGGCTCATAAGCAACCATATAATAAGCATGGTTTTATGTATTCAGAAAGACTTGAATTGGTACATACAGATGTGTGGGGTCCTTCAAAGGATTTCAATATAAATGGTTCAAGATATTATTTCATATATGTTGATGATGCTACCAGGTGGATCACAATCTATGTGATCAAAGACAAGTCAGAAGTGTTTAATACATTCAAACACTATCATGCATATGCAGAAAGAATTACAGGTCAAAAGTTGAAGAGACTAAGGTCAGATGGAGAGGGAGAGTATTTTTCTAATGAGTTTAGTGATTATTTGTGGAATGCAGGTATAAAGAGAGAGGTTACTTGCAGGTACTCTCCTCAACAAAATGAGGTAGTAGAGAGAAGAAATAGAACTCTTGTTGAGTTTGCAAGATCAATGATGAAGGAGAAAAATTGTCCTAATTATTTGTGGGTTGAGGCTCTAAATACAGCCACATATTTGGTCAATAGGTTACCATGTAAAGATTTGCAGAGAATGACACCATATGAAGCTTGGTGGGGTAAGAGACCTACCTTGGATCATTGTAAAATATTTGGATGTTTGGCATATGCATATGTGCCATCTCAATTGAGGCATAAATTGGAACCTAAAGCAGAGAAGTATGTATTCATTGGTTATGATGACAAACAGATGGGTTATAGGTTGTGGAGTCCATCCACAAAGCAATTCCTTGTGTCTAAGGATGTTACACTTGATGAGCAAAGTACTTGGTATGCAGGAACACTTAATGTTTATGCAGATGTTGAAGAAGTTGTGAATCAAAAGAAAGGTAAATCAAAGGTTCAGATATTTGATGAAGAGGAGAACAATGAAGTATAGAATGAAGTTGAAGATGTGCCAAGGTTTGATCCAGAATGTGATGAACCAGAAACTTCAAGAAGTGGAGAACTCAGAAGGTCATCTAGGCACAAATGGCAACCTACAAGGTATAGCTATGATACTTCATTCTTGACTACTAAAGATTATGCTTACATGTTAAAAGCAGATGAAGATCCATCCACATATGATGAAGCCAAAGGGAAGAAGAATTGGGAAAAAGCTATGCAGGAGGAATACGATGCATTGATGGAAAATGAGGCTTGGGATTTGGTTCCTAAACCAAATAGTCAGAAGATCATTGGGTGTAAATGGGTCTATAAAACAAAAAGGTTTGCAAATGGAAGTATATCTAGGTACAAAGCCAGGCTTGCTGTAAAGGGATATGCACAGACATATGGTGTGGACTATAATGAAACTTATAGTCCTGTTGCAAAGATGACAACCATAAGGACTCTCATAGCAATTGCTACTTGCAAAGGTTGGAAATTGTCTCAATTAGATGTGAAGAATGCTTTTTTGAATGGTTATATTTCAGATGAAGTTTATATGGAAGAACCAGATGGTTTCAAAGATCAAGTGTATCCAAATTATGTGTGTAAGCTCAAGAGAGCTTTGTATGGGTTGAAGCAGGCCACAAGGGCATGGAATTATAGGCTTGTAATGTTCTTAAAGGAACTTGGATTTCAAGCATCAAAGGCAGATAGTAGCTTGCTAGTCAAAGCAAGTGAGGATGGATTTATTTATGTTTGTATTTATGTTGATGACATAATACTTACAGGAACAGATGACAAAGGTATACACATGATTAAGAAGCAGATGGAGAAAGAGTTCAAAATCAGTGATTTGGGAAATTTGTCATTCTTTTTTGGAATGGAGATTTCATATACTCAACATGGAGTATATGTAACTCAAGAAAGGTATCTAAGAAATTTACTAACCAAGTTTAAAATGGAAGATTGCAGGATAGCACCAACTCCAATGGAGGTGAATCATAGACTGAGTAATTATGGAGGAGAAGAATTCAAAGATATGAAACTTTATCAGAGTTTGGTGGGTAGCCTGATTTATGCTACATTAACAAGACCTGATTTATCATATGTAGTTGGAGTTCTATCTCAATTCATGCATTGTCCTAGAAAGGAGCATTGGATTGCACGACAAAGAGTACTTAGGTACATCAAGGGCACACTTAAAGAAGGTCTGCATTATGGATTTACTTCAGATACAAGAGTCAAGATATACAGTGATGCAGATTGGGCAGGTAATTCTGATGATAGAAGATCAACACATGGATATTTGTGTTATGTGGGAGATAAGCTAAATTCATGGTGTTCTAAGAAGCAACATACAGTTGCTTTATCATCTACAGAAGCAGAATACAAAGGCATGGTAGAAGCTGCAAAGGAAGTAATATGGTTAAAGACTCTTATGAAGAGTTTTGATATTGTTCAGAGTACTCCTATCATTTGTGGAGACAATATGAGTTCTTTATATTTGGCAGCAAATCTTGTATTCCATGCTAGAACTAAACATATTGAGATTCATTATCATTTTTTGAGAGAGAAGGTTTTTGATAAAGAAATAGAAGTTATGCATACTCCTACAAAAGATCAACTTGCAGATATGATGACAAAGAGTTTAGATGGACCAAAGTTGCAGAGGTTTAAAGATATGGCAGGAATAAAGAAGATGCAGGTAATCACAATTGATGATTAATGGGGGGCTGTTGGAACAGGACAATCAACAATGGGTGATTATATGAAGTCTAGAAGTGAAGATATGAAGAAAAGATTGAAGTTCAACTTCATGAGGTGAAGTGAAGATTTAGGAAGCAAAGTTCTTCAAACATATGTACATTAGTTTTGTAAATACTTCAATATACTTGAAGTAATTATATGATCGTATTAGAAGAGAGAGATGAAATATAGATGAATGGATGATGATTATTGTATGTATCATCCATCAGATGTATGAAGAGTTGAATAGAAAGAATGTTCAGAGAATTGCGCATCGATCTTTTCTCTACTTCTCCTTCTGTGTTTGATTTTATCAGAAATCCTTTTGTACGCATCTAATTCCATAGTTAATCTATCTATGGTTAAAGTTTGAGAGTCCAATTGCAAACAAGCTGAGAGAATTTTGTGTAGGAACATTCATATGTGAGAAAGTATTGAGTGTCTTTTGAAACAGGTGCAATTTCAATGGTCAAAGAAATGGTCAGTTCTTAGTGCACAGTGTAAAGTTTTGCACAAATGAGAAGTCAAAATCTAATTTGGAAGGTAAGCCATCTATGGATAAAAGCATTCGCTTAAACGGGTTCTAGTTTGGGAGAACCATGTGTTAGAAGTTGCAGGTGTCAAAGTCGACTCTAGAAGAAGGCAGTTTCAGACATAGGTAGATTGTTTGAAACATTTCTCATAATCTACTTAAGCTGTTGAAGTGTTTTAACTTGGAGGAGGTGCACAAAAACTCTAGGTGACACATCCTACAAAGTTTCATCAAAAACTTTACACAAATGATCAATCAGTGAGTGAATTATGTGCAGCAGAATTTTTTATGAAATGAATTTCTTCACAGTTAGCTAAATTCTTGATAATTTGGTGCTTGTCTTCCAAAATTGGTTGGATTTTAAAGTTATTCTTGATATAGAAGTGGTCTAGCATCAAGGATAGCTTGTTCTTTTGGAGATTAACCTCCATCACTCTAAGCAAAAGCCATACACTTTTAATGATGGCTATGCTTCCAAGATCAAGGAAGAGATAGATCGCTTGGTAGAAGCTGGATTTATCTATGAAATCAAGCACACTGAATGGGTATCCCCCATTGTAGTGGTGCCCAAAAAGAATGGAAAGTTTCTTGTATGCATTAACTTGAAGAAAGTTAACACAGCCACTATTAGAGATAGTTATCCGCTTCCTATCACCGAGCATCTCTTAAAAAGAGTGGCAGGCAAGGAAGTTTATAGCTTCCTTGATGGATTTTCTGGCTACAATCAGGTATCCATTGCTCCAAAAGATCAGCATAAGATGGCTTTTGCCACAGAGTGGGGCATATTTGCTTTTTGGCTAATTCCATTTGGTCTCACCGATGTGCCCGCTACCTTCCAGAGACTGATGTGTCATGTATTTAAAGAATTCTTGAGGAAGAATTTGGAAGTCTATCTTGATGATCTCTATGCACATTCCAACATGAGACAAACCCATATCCCTGAGCTGAGAGCTATCTTTGAAAAATGTAGATAATATCAAGTCTGCTTGAACCTAGAAAAGTGTGTTTTCATGGTCAGGCAAGGCAAGATTCTAGGACACATAGTGTCAAAGAATGGCATATCTACGGATGAGGAGAAAGTGAGAGCTATTGTGGAGCTACCTAGGCCAAGGAATGTCAAGGAGGTATATGCTTTCATGGGGCACTACGGCTATTATTGTTGATTCATTCATATGTATGATCATTGCAAAGCTTGTGTACTCCCTTTTGACTAACTTTGCATGGACGGAAGAATGTGAGAAATCTTTCAATGAGCTTAAATAGTGATTATGTTCTGCACCCGTCTTGACTACACCAAATTGGAACAAGCCATTTCATGTTCATGTGGATGCATCCAATTATGCCATTGGATGTGTACTTGCACAACCTACTGGTGAAGGTAATATGAATCTCCCAATAGCCTATGCTAGTAGACAATTGAATGCTACAGAAAGAAATTATACCACCACCGAACAAGAAGGATTAGGCCTGGTATATGCCGTAAAAAAGTTTAGAAACTATTTGCTTGCAAATAAGTTTAAATTTTTTACTGATCATCAAGCTCTACTGTATTTGGTAAATAACCCATGCAATACAGGTAAATTAGTAAGATGGTTTCTCTTACTAATGGAATATGACTTTGAGGTATTAGTGAGGAAAGGCAAGACTCACTTGAGAGCAGATCATCTCTCGAGGCTCACATCCAGAGAGGCCCCACAAGGAGTGTCAGATGATCTTCCTGATGCTTACTTATTTAATTTGGAAGTTGTACTATAGTGGGCCAAGACATTAGTGCCAGTCTTGACATATGGACCAAAACACCCAGTAATGAACACTCAAGATAGGGAGGTAGAAAAAGCCCAAAAGTACCATATCATGGCAGGAAGTATGTACAAGCATACATATCAAGGGATATTAGCTTGTTGTGTGGAAGAGGAAGAGTACGCAAAATGGTTGCAATTAGCACATGTGGGTGCATTAGAGCAACACTACTCAAGGCAAAGAACTTTACAGACACTAAGAAGACTCGGAGTGCACTGGCCGACTATGGAAGCAGATGTCCATAGGTTGTGTAAGGAATGCCCAGTCTGTCGTATTAAACCACATGTGGAGCACGCTACACTGTACCAAATGTCTCTAATACCAGATTGGAGTGAACCATTCGTAGCTTTCTTGAGGACGAAAACATTCCCTCAAGATATGACCGTGGCTAGGCAAGGAAGTTTAGAACAAGAAGCCCTAGATTATGCACTCATTAGTGATAATCTATACAAGCGTGGAAAAGACGGATATCTGAGACTATGCATCCATGAGAGTGAATATCTTAAGATCTTGGAAACTGCTCACCAAGGTGTAACAGGAGGGCACTTTGGACCAGACCGTGTGATTAAGGCAATCCTATCTGCAGGCTTGTGGTGGCCAACCCTTCACATGGATGCACATACCTATGTGAAGTAGTGTGAGATTTGTCAGCTAACACAATATCCCATACGTAAAGATGAGATGCATTTGAAACCCATGATGGGTGGACATGCATTCTCTAAGTGGGGAATAGACTTTGTAGGTCCTATTAACCCCCCAGCTAAAAGTTCACATGTTGAATACATTATTGTAGCCACAGATTACCTCACCAAGTGGGTAGAAGTAAAAGCCACAATGAAGAACGATGCTCAAACGACAGCTAAGTTTTTATTTAAGAATGTGTTCACTAGATATGGGCTATCGATAGAGCTAGTAAGTGATAGAGGTACTCACTTCTGGAATGAAGTCACTGAACATCTTCTCCAAGAATTCTTGGTAGTACATAAGAATTCTACCCCCTATCATCCACAAGCTAATGGAGAAGCTGAGAGCACCAATAAGATCCTATGTAATGTGCTGACAAAATTAGTGAATAATAAACGCTCTGATTGGGACAATGAGCTACACCATGCTGTTTGGGCATACCGAGTTGCCTATAAAACGGTACTCCAAGCCACACCCTTTGAGATGGTATTTGTCCAAAATGCAGTGCTACCATTGGACTTCTTGATACCTACACTAAAAGTAGCACAGGAGCTTGAGTGGACAAGTCATGAACTCTCTTCGAGGATCTTTGATCTTGAATGGTTAGGTGGAACAAGACTGAGAGTAGTCGCTGGGATTTATGTAGCTAAGAGAAGACAAAAGGCATACTTCGATGCCCATGCGAAGGATAAAGGCTTGAAGGTCAGAGACTTAGTTTTGGTGTATACCCTGAAACATGCAAGAAAGTTAGAGAAGTGTGGCTATGGACCCATGATTAATAATAGAATATCAACAAGTGGGGCAGTCCAATTAGCCACCTTAGAGGGTGATGTCCTACCCAAGTTATATTAGTGGATGCCGAGTCAAATTATATCAAGAACCCCTCACGAGGAAATGCTTAATCGACTCAATACTGCCAAGAAATGCAAAGAAGAAAAAAAACGAATCCAAGAAGAAGCCCAGGCAGAAGCTTTGGAACGCATCGGAAGAATGAAATTGAGAAGACAGGGTAGAGATCAGTCTAGGACAGATGCTTATGCAGCTCCAAGGTATCACATGGCTATGTTTGAAGTCTCATGTATAAGTTTGCATAGAATAATTGATCGACGTCTTTTTGTAAACTTAGAGATAGGGCAAGGAAATAGTGCAAGGACTGTACGGGCCTTGATTGACTCAGGTGCAGCCACTAGTGTTGTTAAACTTTCTTACTATCAAGAATTGAAATTAAGTGTCAATCCTATAGAAGCATACCTCATAGGATTGGGAGGTATGGAAACCCCATGCATGGGCGAGGTGGAATTTCCCCTCTACATTCAAGATTTTCTCTTGATAGTTAAAGTGCTAGTTTGTCAAGACAAGGATCTCACTCAACCTCTTGTCTTGGGTGAAGACTAGATCTACGATCATGCAGTCAACCTAAACCTAAGAAGTGGACTTCTTCAGGTCTGGGTAAATCAAAATCGCATTACAATTGAGTTAGAAAATGAAGCACTCAAGGAACTAGGAAAGGCACCAACTCTTGGTCCTTCGAGGAGTACACATGAAGACGATGATGCTATTCTTGTCCAAAACTATGTGATGCAGAGGGATGGTGTTCTCAAAAAAGAAGCCAAGGATACGATGGAACTTCCTTCTTTTCCAAAAGTGATAGAGGCACGGTAACCAAAGGAGTATGGAACACAAACGAAGTAGACAGCCTATGCTCAAAACCAAAGGAGACTACGAAGCAAGGTGTCTCAACCACCGAAACAAGTATGGGTACGGAAAGAGGAGCATCCTGTTGCGATCAAGTACAACCACTGACTAAACGTCATGCTAGTGATCAATGATAGGACATGAATAAGAAGTCTTTCAAAGATTCACCTACAAAAGTAAAGTCTATCTAGGCACCCAAGAAGTCACTGAAGGCCGACCCACAATCAAGACAAATTTGGGTGCCTAAGGCTTGCTTGCAGGCTCAAATAGCCACACATAGACCACACAATGTACATCATGATTCACACACTCGAATAGCTAATGCCCACAATTGTTTGAAATGCACAAACACATATTCGTCCATGAGCACGAGAAAAATCACTTGTAAATGGGTCCCCAAAAAGCCTCATTGCCAAGTAGACACTCTTGTAGAGCCTTCTAAAGTCCCCATGAAATCAAAATGTCAAGCCACACATTATGTTTGGCAGCTCAAATCATGTAATAAACCCCGTGATTGTGGAAACCCACCTCACATACTAACCACATCCATAAACCATTACACCATTCCATAGATTTTAACGGACGGTGGGGAAGATACCATTTCTTTACACGAGCATTCGAAAAGCTTCAGAACAGCGAAGGATTGCGACCAATATGGAAGAAGGCCGGATTGGATGACTACTTCCATGCTCTTACCAAATCTTGACTTCCTGAGGTGTTCATACCTAGTTAGCACACTCACTCCCAACAAGGATAAGAAGGGGACAAGCACCTTTGTTCTTCCTTCTCTTACCCGAGGAAATGAATTGAAGCATTTTAAATTAATAAACAATTTGGTAAGGGAAGCTCTAGAAATGAGAGGTATGCACATCCCTACTGAAAAGAAGACCATGATCCCAGACAATATGAAGAACAGGAACCTAACTAAGCTAAAGGATGTGGTGGCAATGACCCCAACTATAGCCATCCACCTCCAAATGTGCATGTCGCACTTCGCATTCCTTGCCCAAGAAAGATTTACAATGCCGCCCAGGAAGATTTTGTTTATTTTATACTTGGAAGACACATTGAACCTCACAATCAATATGCCGCATTGGATTATAGACAAGATCGATCTTGCACATCAACACTGGTACAAGAAACAGAAGTTAGTGCTCTATGGATGTTGTGCACTTACTAGAATTGTGTATCAATGTCTGGCATATGATGTGCCAATTCAAAGGGCACTCATTCGGACTAAGGTGTAGGACTTTCAGTGCAGAGTATCAGCCATAGGGCCCCAATCAAAGAAAATGAGAGGAGTTGTTCAGATGCCATGTGCACATGCTCGGGGTGCTACACTGACACCGGACTTGACTCCGTCACCCCAAAGGCGAGTACAACCATTCACCATTAAATTACCAAGGCATAGTGTAGTAGGACTTAATCTGATCTTCCCACTAATCCCCACAGATTTAGAGTTTCCTCACGGCTTCATGCTTGAGGATTTAACTGATGAGGAAGTATCCAAGATAATCAATGCAGCTAACTTGGAAATCGAGACAGCGCAATTAAGTGGACAACAAACAGTCACAGACTGGCCCAACCAAACTCAACCAGTGATTATCGAAGTAGAGGAAGATGAGGAGGAGACTAAAGAAGAGGAACAAGATGAGGAGCAGGAAGGACCATCTGATGAAGAGGAGCATGAATATGACCAACATGTTATATCGGAACTCGCAGGAGCCCCAGCATACACAACACAAATAAAAAGATTGTATGATACTATGAACTTGGTTCAGGAACAACATAGACTATCCTTGGTAGCAGGGAAGGCCTTAATGAACCAGATACTTGAAGAAGAAGGTGTAGATGAGCAATTCAGAGCTTCCCTCGACATGCTAACGAATGCATTGGGGGTGCCAGAGACTATGCACCCCGCCCTCACCCACTCTCAGAGATTTGAGCGAAGGCACGAGAGATGCCCTCCAAGATAAGAGAAGCATATACATATTATAGTATCAAACCCACATGGCACCACCTCCACAACCACCAGCATGACACACTCCATCCAACACACTGAAGAACCCCACACATCAATTGCACCCCCATCACCACTCTTACCACCCTCCCCTCCATCTCCACCCCCCTCACCTTGAACCACCACCGTTGCAACTACTATCATCGCCACGGTCTCCACCGCTCTTAGTGAAGCACACAATGAGGGTCAACACTCACAACCTTGTTGGTGCAAATCAATCACCAATTGAAGATTTGAAGTCAAGAAGATGGATACATTCACAAGAATGAAGGACATGTACACATATGTACATTAGTTATGACATAGGTTACATATACTTATGCTTTGATAAAAGTTTGTACATAATTGCCTATAAATACTCTTGGAAAATGTCGGGGCATAGAGAGAAGACAAGAAGAGACTATGTATGAGCATAGGAATAGAGAAATAAGTGATTGTAAATATAAGTAGATACATGAGAAGTAAGTGAAAGTCTCTCTTTCACTTGTAGATGTAGTCTTCTCCAGAAATGAAAGAAATATTGCGCCGATCTTTTTCGTGTCTGTTCCTTCTGTGGTAAGTCATTTGTTAAATCCTTTTGAGGATATCTAAGTTGATAGTTGATGAGTCTTTGATCAAAGTTTTAGAGTCTAATTGCAAACAGGCTAGGAGAATTATCTGTAGGAACATTCATATGTGTTGAGTGTTCACAGTCTCCAAAACCAGGCGCAAATTTCGATCTTAATCTTTTGGTCTGTTCTCACTCCACAGTTTAAAGTTTTGTGCAAGTAAGAACTTAATCTTTAAGTTGGAAGGTAAGCTACTCGTGGCTAGAAGCATTTGCTTAAACGGGTTTCATACTCAGAGAACTGAGGTTAAGAAGCTAGGAGTGTCAAATCGACTTCTCAGAAGTACTGATTTGGACATAGGTAACTTGTGAAGTTAATTTCTCAAGTCATACTAAACTTTTTGAAGAAATTTAACTTGGAGGAGGTGCGCAATCTCTAGGCGACACTCCATACAAAATTTCATAGAAAACTTTAAAGATTTGATAAGTCAATGAGAAGAAAATGTGCAGCAGACTTTCTGTGTTTCATCTTCTTCACAGAATTTTCAAGGATTTGATAATTTGGAGATTGGACCTCTATTTTGGTAAAGGTTTTGACTTACTCTTGGTATAGAGGTGCTCTAATCACAAGAGTAGGTTATTCTTTTGGAGATTAACACTCTCCATCAGTGGTATCAGAGCAGGAGACATCAAAATCAAGGAAAGGAGGAGCCCGACTGCTGCAGATTCAAAAATTTCAACAATTGAAGAGCTAGAAGGTGAAAGTTTGAAGGTAAAGCTTGAGGAGCAGACCATACGACATCAAGAAGGACAAAAGGAGTCTAATTCGAAGTAAAGGTACACATATTGTTCATAAAGGTTGAAGTTTTCAATACACAGGAGGACACAAGATGGGAGATTCTCTTCAGATAGAGAAATTGGATAGGGAAAACTATCCTGCATGGTCAATGAGGATGGAAGCTCATCTTATGAGCAAAGATTTAATAGCATATATCAAAGGAGAAGAGGAGAAGCCAAGTTTCAGAGATCCTAGTGTTCCAACTAGGGAAGAGATAGCAGATTTGAAAAATTGGATGAAGAAAGATGCTCAAGCTAGGAGCATTATATATATGGCAGTCAATGATTACTTGTTGCCTCATATTCGAGGTCTTGAAAGTGCAACTGATATTTGGAATGCTTTGGAGGAGCATTTCCAGAATACTACAAAGTCAAGAAAGGAATCCTTATGGGCAGAGTTTACAACCTTCAAGAAGAAGGCTTCTCAATCCATTTCAGACTATGTAACAAGGATGAAAGATATTGCAGATGCATTAGGAGCTGTTGATGAAGACATTGAGGAGGATAAATTGGTAAGGCAAATCCTTACAGGTTTAAGAGGTGATGACAAATGGAAGCCATTCATTTTGTCTACAGAATTATCACTTGATCATTTCACTCCTGATTTAAATCAATTGCTAGGTCATATGCTAACATTTGAGCAGGATGTTAAAGGAGATAGTGACAAAAGTGTAGGTCATGCAATGTACTCAAAGGACAAGAAAAAGAATAGCAAAGGAAAGCAACAAGCAGGTGAAGATGAAGGCACAACTAGTCAAGCCAACTTCCTAAGAGGAAGAGGTAGAAATAACAAAGATGGAGGCAAAGCTTGCTGGATTTGTGGTAAGACAAATCACTTGTCTAATGATTGTTGGCATAATATTCAGAATAATAATGGATACAGTCAAAAATATAATGCAAGAGGAAGAGGTGGCAGAAATCAAAGAGGTAATTTCAGAGGAAGAGGTGGTAGGAGTTACTTTGGAAGAAATGCAGGTAGAGGATTCCAAAGTCAACAATACAACAACACCTACTACAATTATGCTTCAGATCAAAAGGAAGATTCAACATTGATAATGAATGCAACTTGTGAAAGGCAGAGTGAAGATCAAAGAGTCTTCTACATTGACTCAGGGTGTAGCAACCACTTGAGTGGTAATATATCTTTGATGACTGACTTGGAGAATAAGGTGTTTAATCATGTTGTTCAAACAGGTGACAACACAAAGCACAATGTGAAGTCAATTGGATCAGTGAAGGCCAAGGATGGTAGCACCTTATTGAGTAAGGTCTTGTATGTTCCTACAATTCCTAAGAATTTGATAAGTGTAGGACAAATTGTGGAAAAAGGTTATGAAGTAAGGTTCACTAATGATGGAGTATATGTGGAAGACCCTAGTCAAGGGTATAAACAGATTGTTTCAGGGAAGAAAGAAGGAAGATTATTTACATTGAAGATTCAAGGCAATATTGGTCATGCTATGTTCACATATGGAGGACATAAGATTTCTGAGTTAGATCTTTGGCACAAGAGGCTTGGACATTTCAATGAAAGAGGTATTAAAGACATGTTTAACAATGGTTCAGTGCTTGGTTTGCCTAATGTTGCAGGTCAACATATGACATACAGATGTGAGGCATGTCAATTAGGTAAGGCTCATAAGTCTTCCTACTCCAAGCATGGTTTTATGTACTCAGAGAAGCTTGAGTTGGTACACACAGATGTGTGGGGACCATCAAAGGATTTCAGTATAAATGGGTCAAGGTATTATGTGATTTATGTGGATGATGCTACTAGATGGATCACTATTTATGTGATCAAAGACAAGTCAGAGGTGTTTAATACATTTAAACACTATCATGCATATGCAGAAAGGATTACAGGACACAAATTGAAAAGATTAAGGTCAGATGGAGGGGGAGAGTATTTCTCTAATGAGTTCAGTGATTATTTGTGGAATGCAGGTATAAAAAGGGAAGTTACTTGCAGGTACTCTTCTCAACAAAATGGTGTAGCAGAAAGGAGAAATAGAACACTTGTTGAGTTTGCAAGATCCATGATGAAGGAGAAAAATTGCCCTAATTATTTGTGGGCTGAGGCTGTGAATACAGTTACTTATTTGGTCAATAGGTTACCATGTAAAGCCTTGCAGGGTATGACACCATATGAGGCTTGGTGGGGTAAGAGACCTACCTTGGATCATTGCAGAGTTTTTGGATGTGTGGCATATGCATATGTGCCATCACAATTAAGGCACAAGTTGGAGCCTAAAGCTGAAAAATATGTTTTCATTGGTTATGATGATAAGCAGATGGGTTATAGATTGTGGAGTCCATCTACAAAACAATTCATGGTTTCTAAAGATGTTACATTTGATGAGCAAAGTACTTGGTATGCAGGTACAACCAATATCAATACAAGTGATGAGGAAGAAGTGAACCAAAGGAAAGGTAAATCAAAGGTTCAGATATTTGATGAGCAAGAGAATAATGAAGTGCAGGTTGAAGTGGAAGATACACCAAGATTTGATCCTGAACATGAAGAACCAGAAACCTCAAGAAGTGGAGAACTTAGGAGGTCTACAAGAAACAAATGGCAACCTACAAGGTATAGCTATGATACTTCATTTCTAGCTACCAAAGATTATGCCTACATGATTAAAACAGATGAAGACCCTTTTACATATGAAGAGGCAAAAGGTAAGGAAAAATGGGAGAAAGCTATGCAGGAAGAATATGATGCATTATTGGAAAATCAAACTTGGGATTTGGTTCCTAAACCAAATAGCCAGAAGATCATTGGATGTAAGTGGGTTTACAAAACTAAGAGGTTTGCAGATGGAAGTGTGTCTAGATACAAAGCTAGACTTGTTGTCAAAGGGTTTGCTCAGACTTATGGTGTTGACTATGATGAGACTTATAGTCCTGTGGCAAAGATGACAACCATCAGGACACTTATAGCTATTGCTGCATGTAAAGGCTGGAAGTTATGTCAACTTGATGTGAAAAATGCTTTTCTAAATGGTTATATTTCAGATGATGTGTTCATGGAGCAACCTCAAGGGTTCAAGGATAAGAGATATCCAGATCATGTGTGCAAGCTCAAGAGAGCTTTGTATGGCTTGAAGCAGGCCCCAAGGGCATGGAACTATAGACTTGTAAAGTTCTTGAAAGAACTTGGATTTCAGGTGTCTAAAGCAGATAGTAGCTTGCTTGTCAAAGCAAGTGATAATGGTTTCATATACATGTGCATATATGTTGATGATATAATCCTTACAGGTACAGATGAAGAAGGAATACAAAGACTAAAGAAGCAGATGGAAAAGGAGTTCAAAATAAGTGACTTGGGAGACTTGTCATACTTCTTGGGGATGGAGATTACATATACTCAACATGGAGTATTTGTGACCCAAGAAAGGTATTTGAAGAACTTGTTAATCAAGTTTAAAATGGATGATTGCAGGGTAGCACCTACACCAATGGAGGTGAATCACAAATTGAGTAAGTTTGGAGGTGAAGAATTCAAGGACATGAGACATTATCAGAGTTTGGTTGGTAGTCTTATCTATGCTACTTTAACTAGACCTGATTTATCATATGCAGTAGGGGTTTTGTCTCAATTTATGCATTGTCCAAGGAAAGAACATTGGATTGCAGGTCAAAGAGTGTTGAGGTACATTAAGGGTACACTCAATGAAGGTTTGTATTATGGTTTTACCTCAGATACAAATATCAAAATCTATAGTGATGCAGATTGGGCAGGTAATCCAGATGATAGAAGATCTACTTTTGGATACATGTGTTATGTGGGAGATAAACTTATCTCATGGTGTTCCAAGAAGCAACATACAGTTGCTTTGTCTTCTACAGAAGCAGAATACAAAGGCATGGTTGAAGCTGCAAAGGAAGTGATTTGGCTCAAGACCTTGATGAATAGTCTTGACATTGTGCATGGGATACCAATTATATTTGGAGATAACATGAGTTCATTGTACTTAGCTGCTAATCCTGTTTTTCATGCCAGGACTAAACACATTGAGATTCAGTATCACTTTCTAAGAGAGAAAGTGATGGACAAAGAGATTGAAATCATTCATACTTCAACTAAAGATCAGATAGCTGATATGCTTACAAAGAGCTTGGATGGATCAAAGTTACAGAAGTTTAAAGACATGGCAGGTATAAAGAAGAAAGGAGAAACCTCAATTGATGATTGAGGGGGAGCTGTTGGTGCAAATCAATCACCAATTGAAGATTTGAAGTAAAGAAGATGGATACATTCACAAGAATGAAGGACATGTACACATATGTACATTAGTTATGACATAGGTTACATATACTTATGCTTTGATAAAAGTTTGTACATAATTGCCTATAAATACTCTTGGAAAATGTCGGGGCATAGAGAGAAGACAAGAAGAGACTATGTATGAGCATAGGAATAGAGAAATAAGTGATTGTAAATATCAGTAGATACATGAGAAGTAAGTGAAAGTCTCTCTTTCACTTGTAGATGTAGTCTTCTCCAGAAATGAAAGAAATATTGCGCCGATCTTTTTCGTGTCTGTTCCTTCTGTGGTAAGTCATTTGTGAAATCCTTTTGAGGATATCTAAGTTGATAGTTGATGAGTCTTTGATCAAAGTTTTAGAGTCTAATTGCAAACAGGCTAGGAGAATTATCTGTAGGAACATTCATATGTGTTGAGTGTTCACAGTCTCCAAAACCAGGCGCAAATTTCGATCTTAATCTTTTGGTCTGTTCTCACTCCACAGTTTAAAGTTTTGTGCAAGTAAGCACTTAATCTTTAAGTTGGAAGGTAAGCTACTCGTGGCTAGAAGAATTTGCTTAAACGGGTTTCATACTCAGAGAACTGAGGTTAAGAAGCTAGGGGTGTCAAATCGACTTCTCAGAAGTACTGATTTGGACATAGGTAACTTGTGAAGTTAATTTCTCAAGTTATACTAAACTTTTTGAAGAAATTTAACTTGGAGGAGGTGCGCAATCTCTAGGCGACACTCCATACAAAATTTCATAGAAAACTTTAAAGATTTGATAAGTCAATGAGAAGAAATTGTGCAGCAGTTTTTCTGTGTTTCATCTTCTTCACAGAATTTTCAAGGATTTGATAATTTGGAGATTGGACCTCTATTTTGGTAAAGGTTTTGACTTACTCTTGGTATAGAGGTGCTCTAATCACAAGAGTAGGTTATTCTTTTGGAGATTAACACTCTCCATCATGAAATGTATCCTGAAGTGCTCCTCCTATCATCCTTGCATCGTGCCCAATCTGCATCTGAATAAATCTTGATATCCAAGTCTGAAGTGTAAGGGAAATACAAACCATGATGTTGAGTACCCTTGAGGTATTTTAATATCCTTTTGGCAGCCTCCAAGTGAGGTACCCTAGGCTTGTGCATAAATTGACTTAGCACACTAACTCCATATGCAATATCTATCCTTGTTAATGTAGCATAGTTCAAGCTTCCAACTATACTTTGGTAACCTGTAATATCGTCAATTTCATCACCTTCAAGGGCACTTAGTTTTAGGTTTACCTCCATTGGAGCACTTGCAACTTTGGCATCCTGCAAATGAAACTTCTTCAACATATCCTGTATGTATTTTTTCTGAGTAATATAGATTCCAGAGTTAGTATAGACTAAGTCAAGTCCAAGAAAGTACTTTAGTGAACCAAGATCACTGATCTTGAATTCCTTCATCATCTGGTTCTTGATTTGTCTAATTCCATTGACATCATTACCTGTAAGTATGATATCATCAACATAAACACATAGGTATATTACCTCTGAATTACTTCTCTTAATGAATAGAGAGGTGTCTGCCTTGCTCATGACAAAACCTTGGTCTTGAAGGTATGTAGTCAACCTGTGATTCCATGCCCTAGGTGCCTGCTTTAATCCATAAAGAGATTTATTCAATTTGCACACATATGTTACCTTGTTTGGATCCTCATAGCCAGGAGGTTGTGACATATATACCTCCTCTGAAATCCATCCATTCAAAAAAGCATTTTTTACATCCAATTGATACATGTTCTAATTTTTTGATGCAGCCACACTTACCAACACCCTGATGGTTGGCATCTTGGCTACAGGTGAGAATGTTTCTTCATAGTCAATGCCTTGGGTTTGTGCAAAACCCTTGGCCACCAATCTAGCATTGTACCTATTTATTGACCCATCAGAATTTCTTTTGAGTTTATAGATCCATCTGGATCCAATTACTTTCATAGACTCTTTCTTTGGTACTAATTCCCATGTGCCACTTTCCTTGAGTGCTTCAATCTCCTCATCCATAGCTTCCTTCCATTCAGTCTTGGTCTTTGCTTCTTCATATGATCCTGGTTCTTCAATTGACAAGTATTTGGCAAGATAAATAGAATGTTTAGTGACAAGAGAGGTGTCATACCCATATCTGATAGGTTTTTTGCTCTCCCTTTGTGATCTTCTGATTGCTGAGTTGAAGGTTCAGGTATGTCTTCAAGTTTCTTCATCTTGAGTTTGCCTTTGGACTTCCATGCCTTGAATTCTTCAAGATTGATAATGTCTTCATCATCTGAATTGGAGTCTTCATTCTGAGTAGTTTCCTCCTTAGCAAGACTTGGAAAGTCCTCCTCCAAGTCATAGGGTAGTTTGAACTTCCTACATTCATTTCTCATACCAAGAATCATTTTCATCAAAGACATCTCTACTAACCATGAATCCCTTATTTGAAGGGTTGTAGAACCTGTAACCTTTCTGATTTAGATCATATCCAATAAACATACACTTCTCAGCCTTAGGGTCTAGCTTACCTCTTATCTGAGAAGGAATGTGTACATATGCTACACATCCAAATATCCTACAATGATCAAGTGAGGGTCTCTTCCCATGCCATGCTTCATAAGGAGTCATCCCATCAAGGGATTTAGATGGTAACCTATTTATGAGATAAGTGGCAGTAGATACACTCTCTGCCCATAAATGGTTAGGTAACTTTTTTTCATTCAACATTGACCTAGCTGTTTCAACAATCAATCTATTTCTTCTCTCAGCTACCCCATTCTGTTCAGGAGTATGCCTTGTGTTGATTTCTCTCTTGATTCCTCTGTCCTGCAAGAATGCTTCAAACTCATTGGAGAAGTACTCACCTCCTCCATCTGACCTTAGCCTCTTTAGATTCTTCCCTGTCTGATTCTCAACAAGTGCAAGATACTTTTTAAAACAGTTGAACACTTCATCTTTGTGCTTCATAAAGTACAATACAGTCCACCTACTATAATCATCAATAAAAGATACATAGTACCTTGATCCTGATGTTGAGGGGTCTTTGCTTGGTCCCCATACATCTGTATGGACAAGTTCTAGGTAGTCCTCATGCATGTAGCCTTTCCTTGATAAGGGTAACCTGTGAGACTTTCCAAACTGACAAGCACCACATCTATATATCATGTGTTGTTTGGAAACATTTGGTATTCCAATTACACATTTATCCCTGCATATTTGCTTCAAGGTTCTTTCTCCTACATGCCCTAATCTTTTATGCCAAATCTCAAGCTCTGAAATTGCTTGATCTTTATAATTGTAGAGTGCAATATTCTTTGGGTCTTCTAGCTCAAAATTAAAAAGTCTACCTGTCTTTTCTCCTTTAGCAATTCTCTTGAACCCATGCTTTGGATCCTCCACAAATGCTCCAAATTGGTTGAATCTGACCTGCAAACCTTTTTCCACAATCTATCCAACACTCATCAAGTTTTTTGTAATGGTTGGTACATATAGTACCCTACTCAACAAGTTTTGATTTCCATCACAAGTCTTAACATTTCCATCTTTAACTACTGAGTGCTTGGTGTCATCACCTGTTTGTACTTGATGCTTACCTTTTGGTTCTTCAAGGTCAAAGAGTAGAGCTACATTGCCAACCACATGATTTGAGCATCCTGAGTCAATGTAGAAAAGATGGTCATCATTTGTACCTGGTTTTGAATTCATGTTCATAATCAGAAGAGAATCATCTTGCTCTTTTGTATAGTTGTTGTAATCCTTTCTGTATTTGAATCCTCCTTGTTAGTTTCCATTGTAGTTGTTATTGTAGTTTTTATTGTAGTTGTTGTTGTAGTTGTTGTTGTACCCTTGATGATGGTTGAATCTGCCTCTTGACTGTGAGTATCCACCTCTTTGATATCCTCTTCCTCTCTGATTCTTGTAATTCTTGAAACACTCATCTGTAGTATGATTTGATAAACCACAAATGTTGCATGGTGAGGAGTTATAGGATCTCCCCCTACCTTGCTTACCTCCTCTGCCCCTTCCTCTTGATGATCTACCTCTCCCTGCATAGTTGGCTTGGGAGGTAGTTCCTTCATCCTCTATCTTCTTATTCTTGCCTTTATCTTTAGACTTACTTTTATCATTGTATAGGGCAGAAGAGCTATTACCTTTGGATAAGTCTCCATTCTTGTTGAGCTTGGCTTCATGAGTGAACAATTGCCCCATGAGATTGGTAAGGTCTGGAATTTGCATGTCCATGTATAGGTCCATGGCCGTGGTGAAGCTTTCCCATTTGTCATCAGCTTTAATCCCATTGATCACTTGCCTTACTATCTGCTCTTCTTCAATCTCTTCTCCTATGCTTGCTAAGTGATCTACTACATCTTTAATCTTAGTCACAAACTTTGAAATAGCCTGCTTAGGTTGCTTCCTTAGTGTGGTGAATTCAATCCACAATTGATTTTTTTTTGCCCTTGTGTTGGAAGAGAAATAGGATGAC
>CM035407.1:55611380-55653880 GCA_020310875.1 Ceratopteris richardii | reverse complement strand
TGATTTGGGGCATTTGCATCACTATTTGGGCATTCAGTTTATGCAAGTTGATGGTGGATTGGCTTTGTGTCAAACGAAATATATTGACACAATATTGCAGCGTTTTGGCCTTGAAGACTGTAAGCCTATTGCCACTCCTATGGAGACAGGTTTACGATTGAGTCTTCATGATGCTGGAGATGCATTTGATGTTGTCCTCTATCAGCAGGTTGTTGGATGCCTGATTTACTTATGCATCACTCGGCCAAATATTCAGTTTGTTGTCTCACAGATGAGCAGGTTTATGCATTGCCCAGGTGTCAAGCATTGGCAGGCGGTTAAGCGCATCTTTCGCTACTTGAGTGGTACTCGGCTACTTGGGTTGTTTTATCCCCAGGGGGGATCACTACCGCTAGATTTGCATGCTTTTCTTGACTCAGACTAGGTTGGTTGCTATGACACTCGTGTGTCCACTAGTGGCTTTTGCTTCATGCTTGGTAGCTCATGTATATCTTGGTTGAGCAAGAAGCAGCCTACTATGGCCACTTCCAGTTGTGAGGCTGAGTATAGGGCAGCTTTCACAGCTACAGTTGAGTGTTTGTGGCTTAGATGCCTTATGGCTGATTTGGGTGTTGGTTAGTCCTCTGCCACCACCATCTTCACTGACAGTCAGAGCGCATTGGCAATTGCGAGGAACCCTGTGTTCCATGCTCGCACTAAGCACATTGAGGTGCATTATCATTATGTCAGGGAGAGGTTCTCTACTGGGGAGATCAGCTTGGCATATGTGCCCACGCAGGAGAACATTGCAGACCTTTTCACGAAGGCTCTGCCTAGGGAGAAGTTTGAAGCTTGCCGCAAAGCTTTGGGCTTACTTCCTTTCGTGGAGTGATTTCCACATAGCTTGGCACTTCCTTATACATGAGTGCCAGCTGCTTGTTCACCACATCACTCCCAGGGGGGATTTGTTGATATATTTAGGTAGTGATGTGTGTGAACACTCTAGGACCACCAAGGCACTTTTTTCCCTTTTTAGGAGGTTTTTTCCCCCTGCTTGTATATAAGCCTATTGCCCTAATGGGCTACTTATCTTTGTACATACTCTAGTAATACATTCAGTCTTGTTTGTTGTGCTCCAAGCTTCTTCTTCTTCCTTGTGTTGTTCATGTGCTTCCGCAGACGTCAAACTCCAACATAGAAGTCATTAGACACTTGTGAAGTGAGTAAGATAGCTCTCTCATCTAGATGTAAAACTTTTCAGTAATGAAGAAAAATTGCACCCGATTTTTCTGTGTGTTCTCCTTCTGTGCTTGATCAATTCAAGAATCCTTTTGTAGGCGTCTAATTCCATAGTTGATGAATCTATGGTTAAATTTTGAGAGCCTAATTGTAAACAGGCTCTGAGAATTATGAGTAGGAACATTCATATGTGAGGAAGTGTTGAGTGTCTTCTGAAACAGGTGCAATTCCGATGGTCAAAGAAATGGTCAATTCTCAGTGCACAGTGTAAAGTTTTGCACAAATGAGGAGTCAAAATCTAAGTTGGGAAGTAAGCCATCTATGGCTAAAAGCATTTGCATAAACGGGTTCTAATTTGGGAGAACCAAGCTTTAGAAGTTATAGATGTCAAAGTCAATTGTTAAGAACTACAGTTTTAGACATAGGTGACTTGTTGAGGTCATTTCTCAAAATCTACTGAGTCTCTTAGAATGATTTAACTTGGAGGAGGTGTGCAAACTATAGGCAACAGCTTGTACAAAGTTTTATAAAAAACTTTACACATTTGATAAGTCAATAAATGAGTTATTTGCAGTAGATGTTCTGTGTAGACATTTTCTTCACAGTTTGTTCAACATTTTGGTAGTTGAGTATTGATCCTCCAAATTGGTGAAGGTTTTAAGTTATTCTTGATATAGAGGTGCCCTAACTTCAAGGATAACTTGTTTTTTTGGAGATTAACACTCTCCATCATTTATCCATCGGTCTATCTATCTTTTTGTCTATCTATTTGCCTCTCTATCTCTCTGTCTATTTTTATGTCCTTCTATCTATCTTTCTATCTATCTATTTCTTTGACTATCTATTTGTCTTTCTATATATCTGTTTGTCTATCTATCTCTCTATCTAGTTGTTGGTTTGTCTATCAGCCTGTTTGTATGTCTATATGTCTCTTTGTTTGTTTATCTGTCTCTCTATCTATTATCTAGTTCTTGGTTTGTCTATCAGTCTGTCTGTATGTCTGTATGTCTGTTTATCTGTCTCTCTGTCTATCTCTCAGTCTATCTATCTGTCTATCTATTTCTCTATCTATCTATCTATTTGTCTATCTATCTATTTTTCTATCTATCTGTTTGTATATCTATCTGTAGGTCTATCTATCTGTCTGTCTATCTATATGTGTGTATATCTATCTATCTGTCTATTTTTCTATCTGTCTGTCTCTCTATCTATCTGTCTGTCTCTCTATTTTTCTCTTTATCTATCTGTTTGTCTCTATATTTGTTTGCCTTCTCATGTCTCTATCTTTGTGTCTCTCTCTCTATCTCTATGTCTCTTTAACTGTCTATCTCTATATCTATCTGTCTATATATATATATTTATGTCCCTATTTGTCTATCTATCTATCTGTTGATCTATCTATCTCTCTATCTATCTCTCTATCTATCTATGTGTCTGTCTTTCTATGTCTGTCTATTTATGTGTGTTTCTATCTATTTGTTTGTCTACTGTTGAGAGCAGTATGGGCACCCAAGGACTGACTAGACAAGGAAGCTAGCGGAGAGAGTCAGAGCGAGCTGAAGGAGTAAGTAGGCAAAGCAGTAGACGCAAATCTGGCAGATAGGCCCTTCAAATTTTTCCAAACCAACATCCTTATAACAGTGATTCTTATCACTAACAATCATTGTAAATACCATTTCATATTTTGGTAGCTCCATTTTGTGCAAGCCGAGGAGTCCTCGAGCTTGAGGAGCCTTAGAAGTACCTACATATCAATTTTCGTATTTTTTAGACTCCGTTTAAGCCCTCAAATTGGCCCTGGAACCTAATTTTTAACTAGGCCGGACACTAGGTCTGGACAGGGCCAAAGCTAGTCAAAAACTATAAAAAGAGCTAGAGAGCTCATTTTTGAGGTTAGATTGTAATTGAAACGAACTTGTAAGAGCTTTGTGAAAGTAATCTAAAGAACTCCATTGCTCCTCACTCTTTGTCTTGCCGTGTGTGCGCGTGTGTGTGTATGTGTGTGCATGTTGGTGTGCTTCTCACTCACGCACTTGTGCTTCCACTTGCTCGAGGTCTTCATACCATCCTCACGTCTTCCCGGATTGACATTAAAGGAGGTGCTACTCATCACTGAGCTACACCAAATTTTGGCGCCGTT
This sequence comes from Ceratopteris richardii, assembly GCA_020310875.1. Lineage (NCBI taxonomy): Eukaryota > Viridiplantae > Streptophyta > Polypodiopsida > Polypodiales > Pteridaceae > Ceratopteris > Ceratopteris richardii. The sequence goes on along the minus strand of CM035407.1, from coordinate 55,650,522 downwards.
GCCGGGGATCGAGCTTTGAGGACGAGCGTGTGATGGTAAGACGTAGAGTTGACGCGTTGGAGTTGTAGGTAAACTCTTCACTTTCATCCATTTTCTTGTTTCTTCTACACCTTCTTCATCACCATCATCATCATCACCATCTCCCACCTCCATCTCCATCATCGCAAAAATTTCAGTTTTTACTATATCTCCTTCCTCCCTTCATTTCCCTCATTTCACTTGTGAGAGAGAGCGAGAGAGCGAACTGTCGTGTGCTATCTTCTGTATGCTTTTGGAGTTTCTTGCAGGTGGCAGCATCATCATCCCCTCCAGCACGTCGCGCAGGTACGGAATTGTGCAGAACTGTCTCGCAGTCGCCGACTTCTGTCCATCGCGATTGACAGAAATTTTCACCTTTTGGTAAATCTGAGTGCACCACAGTAGACTAGAGACCCTGCACACCACATTCCCACAAAAATTTTTGGAAAATTTGCAAAATTTCAGTCCATCGCGATTGACAGCTTTGTCCATCGCGATTGACTGACCTTCTATCCATCGCGATTGACTGCCTGTCCATCGCGATTGACTGACCTTCTGTCCATCGCGATTGACTCCTGTCTGTCGCGATTGACTGAACTCTGTCCATCGCGATTGACTCCTGTCCATCGCGATTGACTCCTGTCCATCGCGATTGACTGAACTCCTGTCCATCGCGATTGACTGAACTCCTGTCCATCGCGATTGTCTCCTGTCCATCGCGATTGACAGCCCTGTCCATCGCGATTGACAGCCCTGTCCATCGCGATAGACAGCCAATTTTGGACAAATTTTTTAGGGTTATTGAACTGAAAAGATGGACTAATTGTGGGCATAAACATCTTACTCCAGAGCACATAAGGAGGCCTTAGGAAACCAACCTGGGGGAAACCTGTTGCACAGTGATCCTGTTTGAACCCCGTCTTAACCCTAGAACCCTGAACGGTCATAACTTTTCCATACGAAGTCCATTTTTTGAGCTCTAGGGCTTGTTGGAAAGCTCGTGATAGGGTATTGGGAAGTTGACCATACCCAGGGGGATCAAGTCAGGGGTCTTTAGAATTCTTTTCTTAAAAATCTCTATGCAAATTAGTGTTTGTGCTTCAGGAATGAAAATCATTGGTTCTGTCTTTGGAAATTAAATCTTAAAGCTAACTTTGAAACTCTTACAGATCCTTTGAGAACATCGCAAGGCGTTCTAAGCAAGTGTAAGTGTAAGCTTGGGAACACACTTCCTGGGCACTCAAGGGCAACCAAGCAGGAAACAAAAGGTTGGAAACTTCTAACCCCCTCTGTCAATTCATAGTTCAGGCTAAGAACGACGAGAGGTAGGAGTAAGTCAGGGAGACGATAGGCAGGTATCAAGTTGAAGACTACCTAAAAACTCGAGTCCAAGCTAAAAACCTAATCTCTGTACTGTCGATAACATAAAGAAAAAGAACCTAACGTGGAACGATCAACCTCAAAGTACGAAAAACATTCAAGTATTCCTGACGACGTGATATCAGACAAGACCTTAAACACGATAAATAACTATAAAAAAAATCAAGTGACTGATACCAATTGATCTGCAACGAGGTTGTACTCTGGGAAAAAATTGGGGTACTTAGATAGGCATATGAACCTTAGATCAGGACGACATCTTGTAAGGGAGAGACAAAGCCTTAGGTCTTCAGAGGCTAGTGTTAACCACGCTGCTAGGTCTTGGGCCCAGCAGTTGAGCCACCACTCGTACTACCCTAGCTCTGAGACCAATGAGTCAGAGATGTCTCAAGGCATGGACAGACCTACGGGAAGTTCAGGAGTGCCTTACTTGTACAGGGTAGAAGGCCCTTACAAAACACAGCTGGAATACCTTAGGACCAACCGATTAGGTGCTAGCATCTATGAGGACGGCTTAGGAAGATCCGTAGTACATATTAAGAATCCTGATCAATCCATTGGACTAGAGCAACCAGCAGTCAAATCTGAAAACGGTGCATACCTAGACAAGGAAGGAACCATATACGTAGTCACCAGTCACCCAGATAGGACAGATGAATTCGGAAATGTAATCTCTGAAGCGGACTTAGGTGACTTGGAACAAGGGAACATGGGCGCGGAACCTAGAACCCCTCGAGGCAAATCTGTTCTTACGAGGAGTATCACACCAGAGTGGATTCCCCAAGATAATAAGAGCATAGATCTTCTTCTGAACCGAGAAACTGAAGAAGCCTTTTGGAGATATAAATCTGATCGGCCATTTGATATTGGAACAATCATGATCTATGAGTTTAAGGATCCTGATAGCCCAGGTAGAGTGACCTACTTAGATCACGCCTCAGAGAGGATCTTCGTGGTGACAGAAAATGATAGGCATGCTTACACTTGGAAAGGTGAAGTTATTTTCCCTCAACCAAGATCAAATGTGTCCTACGGTTACCCTGGAGCGGGAACATCCCAAGCTCATGGAACCCAAAGAGACAGAAGTAGAGATAGGCCAGAAGTGAGTTTTGCCAACTCAGGGGGCAGAGAGAGAACAAGGACGGAAACCAATAGAGTAGAGCCTGAGGTACTTAGAGCTCAGAGGAATCAAAGGAACGCAGATGAGTTCCCTCTACCACGACCTAGAGAACACACCAGGACCTTGAGACCAACGCAGCTAGTTAAGTCCATGAAGAACTACTTCGATGGCACTGGAGATCCATACGATCATGTGGCTGAGTTTAAACAAGTCCTGAAAGCTGAACAAGTGGAGGATCTATTCACGCAGTATAATGCCTTTGGTCTGACCCTTAGGAACACTGCCCTGACATGGTTTCAGCCACTAAACGAGAGGCAGTTCAGGAGCATAGACCAACTCCTAGAGGCGTTCATTATCGAATTCTCTAAGAGTGGCATAAGGCATAATACCTCCTCACTGATTCACAGCTTCAAGCAAACCCCTCAAGAGACCATGAGACTTGCAGGAAGAAGATTTAGGCAATATCTTGAAAGATGCCCTGTCTCGGAGCTACCTACACCAGCTAAACAAGTAGCCTTATTCTTGGATGGATTGTTGAGTACGAAATTGAGATCCTATGTGTATCTGAAGGACCCTAGGACTATAGAAGATTGTGTACGCATGTGCATTGACATTGAAGATAACCTAGGGGAAGAACTAGAGCTTTCCAAAATCTACAAAGATTCAGATAGTGTATCTAGTCACTCTTCCACACAATCCACATCAATTGAGGAACTCGCAGAGAAAGTGGCCCAAAAACTAGGTGTCTCTAGCAAACAAATTCCGAGATTTGCCCCTGTGAAGAGATGCTACACTTGTGGTGGCGACCACCTGGCGAATGTATGTCCCATTATGGCTCAACCCCAAGTAAACCCTAGTAGCCAGTACTGCACTATCGAACGAAGATACACAAATCACACCGCGCAAGACTGCCCATACAACAAGCAAGCAGTTAGGCAAGCCTACCCTCAGCCATACCCCCAACAAGGCAGATACCAAAACCAATACCCACCACAATAGTATGCTAGACCTCAACAAGCCTACCAACCACAATACCAAGACCAGCAAAGACCTCAGCCTGTGTTAGCCCAACAACCTCCAGCTCCATCCAACTTGATCCCTGTAAAGTATGCAGCAGCAGAAGAAAACCTAAACCGAGCTATAGTCCCCATAACACCATTGCTTTCAGAAAATGATCCCAGTGACCATAGCTTCGATTCTACGCATGTTGAGAGTCCCCAGGCTTACTTCATGCAGTCTCCTGAACATGGTGAGTCCTACTATAGTGAAGAGCCAAATGAACCTAGTTGGGAATCAGATTACACAAATATCATGTATGCAAACCCCAATCCTAGGCCTCAACCTAGGCAGGTAAGACCTCCGTTCCCAAGGGGACCGTGCTACAGATGCCAAGGAGATCACTTCATTCGTGATTGTCCTTTACCTCCACCTACACAACCCCAGTCAGTGACGATCCAAGGTTTTTGCCAAGATTGTGGAAAAGAGCATCTCTTACGAGATTGCCCAAAGAACCCCAATAATATGCCAAAAATCACACCTATCAACGTTATTGGATTAGTGGTAAACTCCACAGGAAGTGTCACTTCCACTGCTCCGGTACAAGTAGTCACTAGAGCTCAAGCATTGCAGCAAAACCAAGGGGTAGACCAGGAAAAGAGCCCAACAGCTAGTGAAACTGAGAGCATAACCAAGAAAAGGACTAGAGCGTGGAAAGATAGTCGAGAAAGAATGAAAAGACAATGGGCTAAAAAGATGAGTGAACTTGAGGAAAGCATAAGAGAAACCAAAGCCAGGATAACTGAACTCACATCTCAAACTCCCTCTCACACTACCCCACCACCACCTTTCCCACCGCCATCCGACCAGCCACCTTCCAACCCGCCTCACCTAAACCCACCACCCCCTAGAGTAGGATCAGTCCTAGCAGATCCCACTCCCGAAGACCTTAATATGATGCTTAAAGCATATCAGGCCAGAATCCAAGAAGGGCCAACCATAACCGATCATGAAAAATGCTACCCTAGAGCTGAGCTAGAGCTTGAACGAACTAAAATTTGTGCCAAAATGGTGGAATTGGCTCAGACCATGTTCGAAGCTAGTCGCCTTTTTAACATCTCTAGCTCAGCTAAGACGCAGTTACATTTTGATGGACTGCTAGAAAGAATAGAGAGGCTAATTGCACAATCGGAAAAGGAACCCGACCCTCAAAGAAAGGAAAGGGCAAGAGAACGGCTAAGCCAGCCTCTTCAGGAAGCCCATGTGCCTCCTCAAGAAGCTTATCTTTTCCCCCAAAAGGCAGAAGAGCCTCCCTCGGAAGCTCACGTACCTCCACAGGTTGCCTACATTCCTCCTCAGGGAGCATATCAGCCTGTTCGGAAAAGTAATAGAATAAGTAATCCTCCCCAGGAAGCTTGTGCTCCAAACATCTATGAGAGCAAGGAAAGAGCCAACGATGGAATAAGCCCTCCTTCCCAGGTTGCTTATGTGCCTAATTCTACGGAGCCAGACGCTTGTTCTTCTATGAATCGGTTTGCACCAGACTTCCTACGAGAAATTCAAGAAGATAAATGGGATAACAAACGTGAAGTCGCCCCTCCCTTTGAACTTGTGGATGATGCACACGACCAATTCCCACAAGACATCCCATCTATTTACGGGGAACATGAGAGTACTCAGTCTCACGAGAGATTGGACTTTGAATCCAATTCCATACAAGAGCTACCCCATTTCATAGGCCCATGGGAAGCAAAGTCCATGTGTATGAGAGCACCCACGGTCATGGTAAGAAACGAAGACTCGATCATACCTAGGAACACAGAGGTAGTGAAAAACACTAAAGTGCAGTGCAATCTCAAGTTAGAAGAGCTACTCAAGGTTAAACCTGAATTATGGAAACATGTAGCCAAACAAGTACCAGAAATAGCCAAAGCTCGTTCCCAGGTAGGATCCCATAGAACGGTGCCAGAGATACCCCTAGATAAGATAGGAGATATGTGTGAAGGAGAAGAAGGGAACACCTATCTTCCCATTACCTACCAGGAGTACACCACCAAGGCAATTCTGGACTCTGGTGCAGGAGTTGCAATTGCCACCACTTCCCTATGGAAGCGTTGGGGCAAGCCAGCACTCAGGCCAACGAGAATGAAATTGCAGATGGCCGATGGTCACATAGAGAGACCCCTAGGATTGCTAGAAGGAATAACTCTCACCACTTGTGGTGTCGAGTTTGAACATACCTTTGCTATATGTGACTTTAGCAAAAATCATGCCTATGAGATGATTTTGGGACGACCATTCATGCGACAGTTGCAAGTGGTACAGGATTGGGGAACTAATTCCTTGTACCTGCAACACTTAGGTGTTACGACTAAAGTCAATCTCAAGGATTACTCTCATAGAGATGTCCCTCCTATCCAATGGAACCCCATCCATAGAGCCAAAGATGACACGGAATCTGTACGTTCCATAGGGTCTGGATCCTCATGGATGCATGAAGACACTCACTTATGGATGTGCAAAGTAGCAGTAGAGGAAGAGAAGAGAGAAAAGGCCAGAGAAATAGGTGCAAACGAAACACATAGACCCATTCAAGACCCAGCCTATGCACCTGTAGTCTTTCCTGACAAAGAATTTGAACCCCACGGCTGGGCAGAAATCTTAGCAACAATGGATGTAGCCATCAATGAGGAACAATGGACACCTCACTGTGATGAGGATGGCTATGACATTTCAGTCTTCTCCATAGAGCCAATCATGGGAGAGGCAGTATTAGAAGAATGCGAACCTAACCCTGATGCATTTGAGGATGCAAGTGACTCCGATCTAGAGTCAATCATTATGGACCCACCATTTGCATCAGATGAAGAATACTTCCATGAAGTAGAATTCCAACCCCAGAGGCATGGAGAGCTTACAAATGATGTGAGACTAGCAACACATGTGACCCCGAAGGAAGAGGGAAAGAAACGAAAGAAGAGAGAAGTCTCACCCGAAGAGGAAGAATCTTTGTTTGAGGTCCCAGGAAATTTTAAGAAGTATGAGATAGATGACAGGAGAGTCATGATCAGAATGCCGAAATGAGAAACACAATCAGGAGAGGCCTATGATAACAAAGAAACCACCAAGAAAATAGTAGTGGCCCTAGAAGAAGGAGAGGAGAGATGCACGTACATAGGCCATGACCTAACAGAGGAAGAAGAGCATGCGTTAATAGCCTTGCTAAGAGAATACAGAGATGTATTCGCTTGGAGTTACAAGGATTTGAAGGGTGTTGACCCAGACATATGCTCACACACCATCCCCATGACTTCAGATGCCAAACCCTCTAAGCAAAAGCCCTATACATATAACGATAATTACGCTGCTAAGATCAAAGAGGAGATAGATAGACTGGTCGAAGCTGGATTTATCTACGAAATTGAGCACACTGAGTGGGTATCCCCCATTGTAGTGGTGCCCAAGAAGAATGGTAAGCTGCGTGTATGCATTAACTTGAAGAGGGTTAATGCAGCCACGATTCGAGATAACTATCTGCTTCCCATCACAGAACATCTCTTAGAAAGAGTAGCAGGCAAGGAAGTGTACAGTTTTCTCGATGGATTTTCGGGCTACAATCAAGTAGCCATAGCTCCAGAAGATCAGCATAAGACAGCTTTTGCCACAGAGTGGGGTATATTTGCCTTTCGCGTAATGCCATTTGGGCTTACCAATGCACCAGCTACCTTCCAGAGACTAATGTGCCATGTATTTAGAGAGTTCTTGAGGAAGAATTTGGAAGTCTATGTTGATGATCTTTGTGCTCATTCCAACATTAGACAAACCCATATCCCCGAACTCAGACAAATCTTTGACAAATGTAGAGAATATCAAGTCTGCCTGAACCCAGAAAAGTGCGTTTTTATGGTCAGGCAAGGCAAAATTCTAGGACACATCGTGTCAAAAAATGGCATATCCACTGATGAAGAGAAAGTGAGAGCCATAGCAGAGCTACCTAGGCCGAGGAATGTCAAGGAAGTACAAGCTTTCATGGGGCATTGTGGTTACTACCGCCGGTTCATTCACATGTATGCTGTCATTGCAAAGCCCATGTACGGACTTCTGACTAACTTTGAGTGGACGGATGAATGTGAGAATTCCTTCCAGGAGCTTAAACGAAGATTATGTTCAGCACCAATCTTGACCACACCAGATTGGAACAAGCCATTCCATGTTCACGTGGATGCATCCAATTATGCTATTGGATGTGTACTTGCACAACCTACGGGTGAAGGTAATATGGATCTTCCAATTGCCTATGCTAGTAGACAATTGAATGCAGCTGAACGAAATTACACCACCACTCAGAGAGAAGGCTTAGGCATGGTATATGCAGTTAAGAAATTTAGACACTATTTGCTTGCAAACAAGTTTAAATTTTTTACTGACCACCAAGCATTACTATATCTCGTAAACAAGCCATGCAATACAGGAAGATTAGTAAGATGGTTTCTCTTACTAATGGAATACGATTTCGAGGTTGTGGTAAGGAAAGGGAAGACTCATTTGAGAGCTGATCATCTTTCCAGGCTCACATCTGGAGAAGCCCCACAAGGAGTATCAGATGACCTTCCTGATGCTTACTTGTTTAACTTGGAAGTGGTACCGCAGTGGGCTAAGCCACTAGTGCCAGTATTGACATACGGGCCTAATCACCCAATTATAAACACACAAGATAGAGAGGTAGTAAAAGCCCAAAAGTATCACATCATGGCAGGAAGTATGTACAAGCACACAGATCAAGGGATCTTGGCCTGTTGTGTGGAAGAGGATGAGTACGCAAAATGGTTGCAATTAGCACACGTAGGTGAATTAGAGCAACACTATTCAAAGCCACGAACCCTACAAACACTAAGGAGACTAGGAGTACATTGGCCAACTATGGAAGCTGATGTCCAAAAGTTGTGCAAGGAATGCCCAATCTGCTGCACTAAACCACCTGTGGAACATGCCACTCTTTATCAAGTGTCCATTGTGCCAGATTGGAGTGAACCACTAGTATCCTTCCTGAGGACGAAAACATTCCCTCCAGACATGACTCTGGCTAGGAAAAGGAGTTTAGAACAAGAAGCCCAGGATTACTCACTCATTGGTGATAATCTATACAAACGTGGTAAAGACGGTTACCTGAGACTATGTGTCCACGAGAGTGAGTATCTCAAGATCTTAGACACTGCTCACCAAGGTGTAGTAGGAGGACACTTTGGACCAGATCGGGTGATCAAAGCAATACTATTTGCGGGTTTTTGGTGGCCGACCCTTCACATGGATGCACATACCTATGTGAAACGGTGCCATGTCTGTCAGCGAACTCAGTATCCTATACGCAAAGATGAGATGCCACTGAAACCTATGATGGGTGGGCGTGCATTCTCTAAGTGGGGAATAGACTTTGTAGGCCCTATTAATCCCCCAGCTAAGGGTTCACATGCTGAATACATCATTGTGGCCACGGATTATCTCACCAAGTGGGTAGAGGTAAAAGCTACGACAAAGAACGATGCTCAGACAACTGCTAAATTCTTGTTTGAAAATGTATTCACAAGATATAGGCTACCTATAGAGCTAGTAAGTGATAGAGGCACTCACTTCTTGAACGAAGTGATTGAAAATCTACTCCAAGAATTCTTGGTAGTTCATAAGAAGTCTGCCCCTTATCACCCTCAAGCTAATGGACAAGCCGAAAGCACCAACAAGATCTTATGCAATGTATTGACAAAATTAGTGAACACTAAACGTTCTGATTGGGACAAACAGCTACACCATGCTGTTTGGGCATACCGAGTCGCCTATAAAACGGTACTCCAAGCCACCCCCTTTCAGATGGTATTTGGCCAAAACGCGGTGCTACCCTTGGACTTCTTGATACCTACCTTAAAAGTAGCACAAGAGCACGAATGGACGGGTCATGAACTCTCCTCTAGACTTTTTGACCTTGAACGATTAGGAGAAACGAGACTGAGAGCAGCTGCAGGGATATATGCAGCTAAGAAGAGACAGAAGGCATACTTTGATGCCCATGTGAAGGATAAGGGCTTGAAAGCAGGAGATCTAGTTTTAGTCTACACATTGAAACAACATGCAAGGAAGCTGGAAAAGAGAGGCTACGGACCTATGATCATCAATAGGATCTCCACGAGTGGAGCAGTACAACTAGCCACTTTAGAGGGTAATGTTCTCCCAAACTATATTAGCGGATGCAGAGTCAAGTTGTATCAGGAACCCCTCACGGAGGAAATGCTAAGTCGACTCAATACTGCTAAGCAACGTAAAGAGGAGGAAAAACGAATTCGAGAAGAAGCTCCAGCAGAAGCCCTAGAGCGCATACGGAAAATGAAATTAAGAAGACAAGGTAGAGAGCAACCTGTGACAGATGCATATGCAGATCCAAGATATCCCGTGGCTATGTGTGAAGTTTCAGGTGATAGCTCACATAGGATCACTGATCGACGTCCTTTCATAACCGTAGATATAGGGCAAGGAAAGAGTGCAAGGACTGTAAGAGCCTTGATTGACTCAGGTGCAGCCACTAGTGCTGTTCAATTGTCTTACTGTCAAGAGTTGCACTTAACTGTCAATCCTGTGGAAGCATATCTCATAGGATTGGGAGGTGTGGAAACCCCTTGCATGGGCGAGGTGGAACTTCCCCTCCATATTCATGATGAGGCAATGACAGTTAAAGTGCTAGTGTGTCAAGACGAGGATCTCACTGAACCCCTTGTCTTGGGTCAAGACTGGATCTATGACCACGCAGTCAACTTAAACCTAAGAAGTGGACTTCTTCAGGCTTGGGTCAATCATAGTCGAATTACGATAGAGTTAGATAACGGAGCACTCAAGGAACTAGGAAAGGCACAAACTCCTGGTCCTTCCAGGAGTACACATGAAGACGATCATGTTGTTCTTGTCCAAAACTATGTGTTGCAGAGGAATGATGTTCGCACAAAAGAAGTCAGGAGAGCAACAGAACCCCCTTCTTTTCCAAAGGCCAGAGGGAGGCAGCAACCAAAAGTGGATCAAAGGCAGATGAAGCAGAGTACTACCTCTCTCGGAGATCAAAGGTACCCGTGCAGCAAAATGTCTCAGCTAGTGAAACAAGTGTGGGTGCGGAAGGGCGAATACCCGGTCGCACTCAAGCCAACCACACGGGCAAAGCCTCTTATTAGTAACCAACAACACAACAACAATAAGAAGTCTTTCAGAAGTTCTTCTGTTAACGCGAAATCAATTTGGGTGCCCAAGAAGTCGATGAAGGCTAGGCCACAATCAAGACAAATTTGGGTGCCTAAGGCTTGTGTGCGGGCTCAAATAGCTACACCAAGAACACACCCTATACAGCATGATCCATTCACTCGCACAGCCGGTCTCCACTCGTTTTCAACACTCAGGAACACACCAAGGCCAATACGCACGACCGGAATCACTTGTAGATGGGTCCCTAAAAGGCCTCACTTTCAAGCCGACACACTTGTAAAGTTCTCGAGAGTCTCTACAAAACCAAGAGCAAAACCCATCCACGGCATTTGGCAGCTTAAGAATTGTAGCAAACCCCCGGACCCCAATTGTAAATCCATGACCACCTACTAACCACTTCACTCTCACATCATATCATTCCGCTTAGCTTGTAGGTCCATCCAATTCCTAACTACACTCACCAGCACCGAGCACTTATTAACCTACTCACCTCTTCCGGACCTCATGTTAATGTTGTAACGGGGACACGGTGTCATTTTTGTGTCCATTGCAATGTTAACATTTATTCATGTATTCTCACAGAACCAGCTGCGAAGTTCTCAACATGGCTGAGGCAGCAGGAACTAGCTCTCACACAGAAACAAACCCGCAAGTGGTGGATTTAGACAGTTTACCCGTTTTGCCTGAGACAAATGAAAGACCGGAAGAATTGCAGGCCGTCAAAATCATACCTATTGCGGACCCTCCGCGTGGCCACACCATGCCCGTAGGAAAGACTTCCCACTGGTTTACCGAGGTGGCAGGACCCTTGGGTGAAGGAACGTACCTATGGGAATCAGAGTTGGACTTCAATGGGAAGCAAGGCAGATACCATTTCTTTACAAGAGAATTTGAGAAATTACAAAATGCAGAAGGCCTACGTCCGATATGGGAAAAGGCAGGATTGAGTGCCTATTTCAGTGCACGACTCCCAAAACCTGACTTCATGCGATGCTACTATCTTATCAACACCTTGACTCCAAACCAGAACCCAAAAGGTGCAAGCTCATTTGTGATTCCATCTCTGACAAAGGGGAATGAGCTCAAGAGGTTCAGGCTATCAAACAACTTGGTGAGAGAGGCTCTAGATATGCGCGGAATGCATATTCCAACAGAGAAGGAAACCCTAGTACCGGATTACATGAAGAATCGAAGTCTCACCAAACTCAAGGACATGGTGTCCATGACACCTAATATTGCAATACACCTTCGCATGTGCATGCAACACTTTGCTTTTCCTGCACAAGATAGATTCACTATGCCGCACAAAAAGATTTGGTTCAGTTTATATCTGGCAGAGACACAGAGCCTCACCATCAACTTACCCCATTGGATAATTGATCAGATACACCTGGCTCACAAACGATGGCCGAGGAAACAGGTTTTATATGGTTGCTGTGCTCTGACGAGAATAATTTATAGATGTTTGGCTTATGACATCCCTATTCAACGGGCCCTAATGTGGAATCGTGTAGAGCAGTTTAGAGGTAGGACATCCACTGGACCCCCTTCGAAGAAGATGAGAGGCACTGTCCAAGTTCCGTGTGCTCAACCACGTGGAGCCACCCTAACACCAGATGTCACCCCTCCACCTCGAAGAGTCCGACCATTCACACTCCGACTTCCAAGATGCAGCACCGATGGTTCTACCTTGATATTCCCTCCCATCCCAACCGATCTTGAATTTCCTAGTGGTGCACCTTTGGAAGAACTCACTAATGAAGATTTCGAACAATTATTACAAGATGTAGAGCTGGAGGCAGAAGAAGCACAACAAGCGGAAACAGTGCAAACGCAGACCACAACCTCCCAAACACCAGTCACACCAGTTGAAGTGGATGAAGAGGATGATGGAGATGAAGAACAGGAGGAAGATGAGGAGGATTACGATCAAGAGCATCAAGATGAACAACAAGAAGTGCCAGAACTTGTAGGTGCACCAGCATATACAGCTCAACTACAAAGGTTATACGACACAATCAAAGCAGTACAAGAAAGGCATAAACTCTCTCTTATATCAGGTCAAGCTTTGATGCAAGAAATGCTATCAGATGAAGGGGTGGACCAACAATTCATTGACACTCTCAAATTAGTGTCAGAATCTTTAGGAGTTCCGGAGGCTGTCCACACTGCTGTCCGCCAGTCTGTAAGGTATGACAAACGCAGAGTTGACACGTTACCACGAGCAGGTAAGACTATCAGGATACCCGTCACAGAACAAGAAGTACCCATTGAAACAACAGCTACCCCTACAACCACCATTGAACTCTCGACCGAAACCTTTGTTCAGACATCACCCATCTCACCCCAGCATCCACCATCACCACCTTCTCCACCCCCACCACCACCTCCCACCATGGAAGAAACGACAGCCATCACCTCTACCTCCACTTACAACCCATCCTCATTCACATCATTCTCATTTCGAGAACCCACCTCACAAGAAAACCTCTTCTCATTCGTCACCAATCCCTTGTACACTTCAGCCCTTCCATCCTCCGAACCCATAACTGGCCATCCCATAATCCCAACGGTGGTTGGAAACCCAGCACCCACCGAAGGCACCCTGTGTTTCCCAGCCTATCCCCCAATACGGGTAGCTCCATTCCATGACCCTCACTTCCCATCGGACCCCTACACCTCTTTCACCCGGACCTCACCACTCCAATACCCGTCCTTTGGGGAGCATTTCATCCGCTCTCCAATGTTTCAGCGGCACATTGCCCCGACGTTCGCAACGACATCAATTTACACGAACACCACACTCACTTCACCTACCATACCCACCTACATGGTAGCCCCAGTACACACCACTTTGTCTGACCCGATGGACATTTCACCCACCACAGCACCGCTCCCCACGATTCCACCATCTCCCCCTCCCTTACCCCCCACCTCACCACTCACATCATTGGCACACACAGCATTAACTACCCCCCTCCCCAATCCCACCTCCCCTGCATTTCAAACTTTTCCCCTTGCATTTCATAAGGTAAATAGCACGTTCAACACATTACTTCAGTGTGCACATCAACTACAACAAGAGTACCATCAATTGGAAGAACGCACTACGGCCCTCCAGGCAGAATCTCAACGTCTGCAAGCTAGGGTCACCACTCTGGAAGCTGACTACCAAACGCTCCTAACCGAGCATACCACCTTACAGCAGGCTCACTCAGAATTGGAATCAAAGACATCAACAGTAGACGACAAAGCAGTCAAGGAACTAGAAACAGTGCTTCAAGCGCAGATGATATCTAATGCTACACTCAGACGCAACATTGGACTATTAAGGAAGCATATGGCAGCAGCACTAGAAGAGAACAAAAGACTTCAACAACAAAATCAAGACAACTTCGAAGCGGCCATGGAAGGAACTGTGGGAGCCACCATTAGCCCTACCAGATATAGAGCAGTCCCATCGGAAGACATTCGCATCTTACTTGAGGAGCATGCAAATTTCTTGGAGTCATATGAAAAGTTAGAGACTGAATGTGCAGATCTAAAGAAACAGATAGCCAGTGTCCCCACATCTCAACAGGAGCCGGTAATCTTGCAACACTCTACAGAAGAAATAGAGACCCTCCGGAAATAGGTGGCAGAACTCCAAGCACGCCTCTTACCATATGAAAGGCCACCCTCGCCCATTGAAGAACCAGAACCTGAAACAGTAGTGGAAATTCCCGTCGATGACAGCTATGAAGAGCCATACGAGCCTATGCCGACACCCGGTGGTCGAACTACAGAAGAAGGACAAGACACCTTAGAAATTCAAGTCCCAGATTGGGTCAAAAGGGTCGAGAAAGTGGGTAAGACACATGATGATCGTGTGGCAGTGCAAATGCAATCTCTCACCAATCTGGAAGAAACTGTCCTTCGGTCCTCCTACTTTCAAAACTTATCCCATCAACGGTTAATCACAACATCAGAGTCGCAATACATGCCTTATTTTGTCTTACTACATGACTATAATGCAGAAGTCAAAAGACATACAGGGAAGGAGCCCACATTTGCCACTCAATTTGAGATAGGGGATTTACCGACAGATGCACGCGCTGGCTCGATCTTCCAACCTAATTGGCGTGCACGTCTACTAACCGATTACCCAGAGATGATGAGCACCTGGGCAACCATGCCACTATATATCAAGTATAATCCTTGCTATTGCCCAGTGGTACGCCGCAGATCCTGGCAAGCATTTGCAATCAAGGTACGCAACAATAAAGAATGCTCGGCTTGGGTTAACTATCCATATTTTGCTCCACCTCGCGGGACCCCAATCGTAGCCTACATGATATCAACAATTTGGCACTAGTCTACACGTCTAAATAATGTACCTGACATAGCAGCAAAAATGTGTATGAAGATATTTGAGC
Organism: Ceratopteris richardii; assembly: GCA_020310875.1. Taxonomy (NCBI): domain Eukaryota; kingdom Viridiplantae; phylum Streptophyta; class Polypodiopsida; order Polypodiales; family Pteridaceae; genus Ceratopteris; species Ceratopteris richardii. The sequence goes on along the minus strand of CM035407.1, from coordinate 55,635,360 downwards.
TCATGACCATTGTTTTCAAAACCTTTCGAAATGTACAAGCTCCATACATCTCTGCTCCTAGATTCTCTCAAGGTAACAAGGATTTAGTCTACGACATGAGCCAGACCCCCTCGGTCACTATAATCTTTGCTTGGCATGCACAAATAAAGTACTTACCCGCATGCTTCAAGCAGACATTTGAGGAGATGTTCTCTACGGGATTCTGGGAATATCATTCGGAAATTTTCATTCCCAGACCCACACATTTGCTACACCTATTCGCCGTAGAACAAGCGATCCATGCAGATCAGTTACGTCTGCCACATCCGGACATTCCAGGACCAATTGATTGGGATCGTTTGATGACAGATTTGGCCAGAGGACTACGCCTACAAGAACATCAGCTTGCCACTCAGGTCGTGGAATATTACATCCAACACTCCCAGCAACAAGGGTCTGTCAGGGACGACAGACACGAGAGAGGGGGGGGGGTGTTGAGAGCAGAATGGGCACCCAAGGACTGACTAGACAAGGAAGCCAGCAGAGAGAGTCAGAGCGAGCTGAAGGAGTAAGTAGGCAAAGCAGTAGACGCAAATCTGGCAGATAGGCCCTTCAAATTTTTCCAAACCAACATCCTTATAACAGTGATTCTTATCACTAACAATCATTGTAAATACCATTTCATATTTTTGTAGCTCCATTTTGTGCAAGCCGAGGAGTCCTCGAGCTTGAGGAGCCTTAGAAGTACCTACATATCAATTTTCGTATTTTTTAGACTCCGTTTAAGCCCTCAAATTGGCCCTGGAACCTAATTTTTAACTAGGCCGGACACTAGGTCTGGACAGGGCCAAAGCTAGTCAAAAACTATAAAAAGAGCTAGAGAGCTCATTTTTGAGGTTAGATTGTAATTGAAACGAACTTGTAAGAGCTTTGTGAAAGTAATCTAAAGAACTCCATTGCTCCTCACTCTTTGTCTTGCCGTGTGTGCGCGTGTGTGTGTATGTGTGTGCATGTTGGTGTGCTTCTCACTCACGCACTTGTGCTTCCACTTGCTCGAGGTCTTCATACCATCCTCACGTCTTCCCGGATTGACATTAAAGGAGGTGCTACTCATCACTGAGCTACATCTACCTATGTATCTATCTATCTATGTGTTTGTCTATCTATTTGTCTGTCTTGTTGGAAAACAATGTCTATTGGTCCATGTTGGTAGCAGTCGGGGAACCGAAGGAGCCACAAGACGAAGAGAGTCAGAGCAAAGGGACAGCACAAGCAGACAGGGCAGTCAACGAAGATCTAGCAAGTAGGCCAATAATTTTCTTCATGGAGAAGCAAGTACGAGCATTCACGAAGATCTAGCACTAAGGCAACCTTTAATTTTTCAAAACCTTACACCAATCAAAAGTGATTCTTATCACTAACAATCATTGTAAATACCATTTCATATTTTTGTAGCTCCATTTTGTGCAAGCCGAGGAGTCCTCGAGCTTGAGGAGCCTTAGAAGTACCTACATATCAATTTTCGTATTTTTTAGACTCCGTTTAAGCCCTCAAATTGGCCCTAGAACCTAATTTTTAACTAGGCCGGACACTAGGTCTGGACAGGGCCAAAGCTAGTCAAAAACTATAAAAGGAGCTAGAGAGCTCATTTTTGGGGTAGATTGTAATTGAAACGAACTTGTAAGAGCTTTTCGAAAGTAATCCAAAGAACTCCATTGCTCCTCACTCTTTGTCTTGCCGTGTGTGCGTGTGTGTGTGTATGTGTGTGCATGTTGGTGTGCTTCTCACTCACGCACTTGTGCTTCCACTTGCTCGAGGTCTTCATACCATCCTCTTGTCTTCCCGGATTGACATTAAAGGAGGTGCTACTCATCACTGAGCTACACCAAATTTTGGCGCCGTTGCCGGGGATCGAGCTTTGAGGACGAGCGTGTGATGGTAAGACGTAGAGTTGACGCGTTGGAGTTGTAGGTATTTTCTTCACTTTCATCTATTTTCTTGTTTTTTCTTCACCACCTTCATTACCATCATCATCATCACCATCTCCCACCTCCATCTCCATCATCGCGAAAATTTCTGTTTTTTGATCATATCACCATCTCCACCTCATTTCCCTCATTTCACTTGTGAGAGAGAGCGAGAGAGCGAAATTGTGTGTGCTGTCTTTGCATGTTTTTTGAGCTCTATTGCAGGTACAGGCCGCATCATCGTCCCCAGCACCCTGCGCAAGTACGGAATTCGAAGTAACTGTCTGTGTGTCGCCGGGTTCTGTCAATCGCGACCGACAGAAAAGTTGATCTATTTGCTAAACAAAGTGCATATCCATGACCTACAGGCCTAGAGCTTCCCAAAAATGTGTTTAGTTTTTTGAAATTCCACAGATTTCTGTCAATCGCGATCGACACGTCAATCGCGATCGACAAACGACGACGGACAGACCTGTCAATCGCGATCGACACCTCAATCGCGATCGACAGCCCACGACGGCTCTGTCAATCACGACCGACAGAGTCAACGACCGATTGACCACGACTGACGGAGCCTACGTGTGACACGTGTCAATCGCGATCGAGTCATCAATCGCGATCGACCCATCAATCGCGACCGACACAGTCAACGATTGTTTGACCACGACGGACAAACCTCGCGACCGACCTGTCAATCACGATCGACTCATCAATCGCGATCGACAGAGTCAACGATTGTTTGACCACGACGGACAGACCTTGCGACCGACCTGTCAATCGCGATCGACTCATCAATCGCGACTGACAGAGTCAACGACCCTTTGACCACGACTGATTGACTTCTCGAGCCACCTGTCAATCGCGATCGACACATCAATCGCGACTGACAGCCACGACGAACCTGTCAATCGCGATCGACACGTCAATCGCGATTGATCTGTCAATTGCGACCGACAGACTTTGCGAACACGTTAGAAGGGCAAATTAGGTCAAATTTTTTGGGAAAAATAGTGGTCTCAATTTTGGCTAAGTGTGGGGCAAACACTAGGGTGTAGTATTGCATCGCGAGGCCGTGCCACAAGCAACTCGAGACTTCCTGTTTACCTGATAGCATGTTTTGACTCCTGTTTTAACTCCAAAACCCTGAACGGTCATAACTTTTTCATACGAAATCCAATTCTTGAGCTCTAGGGCTTGTCAGAAAGCTCGTGGCATATACTACACGCCCTCAACTGTTTTTTTATAAGAATAATGCATTGATTTTCAGTTAGGGTATCTGGAGGTTGACCATACCCAGGGGAACAAAATTCAGAGATCCCTAGAATTATTTTCCAAAAGTCATAGTGCAGATTGGTGAAGTGTTACATGAATGAAAGTGTTTGGTTCTGTATTTTGAATTTAAGTTTGGAGTTAACAGTGGGCCTTTTACAGGTCCTTTGAGAGCATCAAAGGGTACGCAAAGCAAGAGTAAGTGCAGGCTTGGAAACACGCGTCCTGGGCACACCAGGGCAACAACTCAAGGTTGGAAAACCCGCAACACCCTCTGTCAATTCTTAGTTTAGGCTAAGTGCGGGTAGTGTTAGAAGTAATTCCAGGCAACGATAGGCACTAGATAAATCAAAGACTATCTAAGAAATCAAGTTCAAGTCAAGAGATAACCTGTGTGTGTGAACGACAACCTTAAGGGAAAAGAACCCAACATGAAACGACCAAACTAAAGTACGAAAACTACTCAAGTATTCTTGACGATGCAATATCAGACAAGATCATAAACATAATAACTCACTAAAAACGAATCAAGCGACTGAGACCAATTGATCAGCAACGAGGTTGTACCCTGGGCAAAAATTGGGCTACTTAACTAGGCATATGAACCTTAGATCAGGGCAACATCTAGTAAGGGATAGACAGAGCCTTAGGTCTTCAGAGGCTAGTGTCAACCACACTGCTAGGTCGTGGGCCCAGCAGTTGAGCCATCACTCATACTACCCAAGTTCGGAGACTAGTGAATCCGAGATGTCTCAAGGTATGGAGAGACCTACAGGCAGTTCAGGAGTGCCTTACTTGCATAGGGTAGAAGGCCCTTACAAAACGCAGTTGGAATACCTTAGGACCAACCGATTGGGTGCTAGCATCTATGAGGACGGCCTAGGAAGGTCAGTGGTACAGATTAAGAATCCCGATCATTCCATTGGATTAGAGCGCCCAGCTGTCAAGTTCGAAAATGGAGTGTACTTAGACAAGGAAGGGACAATATATATAGTCACCAGTCATCCAGATAGGACTGATGAATTTGGGAATGTAGTCCCAGAATCGGACTTAGATGACCTAGAGCAAGGAAACATGGGGGTAGAACCGAGGACCCCTCGAGGGAAATCTGTTCTTACGAGGATTATCACACCAGAGTGGATTCCCCAAGATAATAAGAGCATAGATCTTCTTCTGAACCGAGAAACTGAAGAAGCCTTTTGGAGATATAAATCTGATCGGCCATTTGATATTGGAACAATCATGATCTATGAGTTTAAGGATCCTGATAGCCCAGGTAGAGTGACCTACTTAGATCACGCCTCAGAGAGGGTCTTCGTGGTGACAGAAAATGATAGGCATGCTTACACTTGGAAAGGTGAAATTATTTTCCCCCAACCAAGATCAAATGTGTCCTACGGTCACCCTGGAGCGGGAACATCCCAAGCTCATGGAACTCAAAGAGACAGAAGTAGAGATAGGCCAGAAGTGAGCTTCGCTAACCCAGGGGGCAGAGAGAGAACGAGGACGGAAACAAATAGAGTAGAGCCTGAGGTACTTAGAGCTCACAGGAATCAAAGGAACGCAGATGAGTTCCCTCTACCACGACCTAGAGAACACACTAGGACTTTGAGACCAACGCAGCTAGTTAAGTCCATGAAGAACTACTTCGATGGCACTGGAGATCCATACGATCATGTGGCTGAGTTTAGACAAGTCCTGAGAGCTGAACAAGTGGAGGATCTATTCACGTAGTACAATGCCTTTGGTCTGACCCTTAGGAACACTGCCCTGACATGGTTTCAGCCACTAAACGAGAGACAGTTCAGGAGCATAGACCAACTCCTAGAGGCTTTCATTATTGAATTCTCTAAGAGTGGCATAAGACATAATACCTCCTCACTGATCCACAGCTTCAAGCAGACCACGCAAGAAACCGTGAGACTTGCAGGAAGAAGATTTAGGAAATACTTAGAAAGATGCCCTGTTTCGGAGCTACCCACACCAGCTAAGCAAGTGGCCTTATTCTTGGATGGATTGCTAAGTAACAAATTGAGATCGTACGTGTACTTGAAGGACCCTAGGACAATAGAAGATTGTGTACGCATGTGCATTGACATTGAGGATAACCTAGGGGAAGAGTTAGAGCTTTCCAAAATATACAAAGATTCGGATAGTGCTTCTAACCTCTCTTCCACGCAATCCACATCAATTGAGGAACTTGCGGAGAAAGTAGCTCAGAAATTAGGTGTCACTAGTAAACAGCTCCCAAGGTTTGCCCCTGTGAAGAGATGCTACACTTGTGGTGGCGACCACATGGCGAATGTATGTCCCATTATGGCCCAACCCCAAGTAAATCCTAGTAGCCAGTACTGCACCATAGAACGAAGATACACAAATCATACAGCACAAGACTGCCCATACAATAAACAAGCTGTTAGGCAAACCTACCCTCAACCATACCCTCAACAAGGCAGATATCAGAACCAGTACCCACCACAACAGTATGCTAGGCCTCAACAAACCTACCAAACACAATACCAAGCCCAGTAGAGGCCTCAGCCTGTGTTAGCCCAACAACCTCCAGCTCCATCCAGCTTGATACCTGTCAAGTATGCAGCTGCAGAAGAAAACCTGAATAGAGCTATAGTCCCCGTAACGCCATTGCTTTCAGAAAGTGATCCCAGTGACCATAGCTTCGATTCTACACATGTTGATAGTCCCCAGGCTTACTATATGCAGTCTCCTGAACATGGTGAGTCTTACTATAGTGAAGAGCCAAATGAACCTAGTTGCGAATCAGATTACACCAACGTCATGTATGCAAACCCCAACCCTAGACCCCAACCTAGACAAGTAAGACCCCCATTCCCTAGAGGACCATGCTACAGATGTCAAGGAGATTCATCTCATTCGTGACTGTCCCTTGCCTTCACCTACACAACCCCAGTCAGTAACGATCCAGGGCTATTGTCAAGAGTGTGGAAAGGAGCATCTCTTACGAGATTGCCCTAAGAATCCTAATAATATGCCAAAAATCACTCCTATTAACGTTATTGGGTTGGTGGTAGACTCCACAGGAAGTGTGACATCCACCGCACCAGTACAGGTAGTGACTAGAGCTCAGGCATTGCAGCAGAACCAAGGGGTAAACCACGATAAGAACCCAGAGGCTAGTGAAACCGAGAGCATGACAAAGAAAAGGACTAGAGCGTGGAAAGATAGTCGGGAAAGAATGAAAAGACAATGGGCTAAAAAGATGAGTGAACTTGAGGAAAGCATAAGAGAAACCAAAGCCAGGATAACTGAACTCACATCTCAAACTCCCTCTCACACTACTCCACCACCACCATTTCCATCGCCATCCGACCCGCCACCTTCCAACCCACCTCATACGATTCCACCACCCCCTAGAGCAGGATCAGTATTAGCTGATCCCCCTCCTAAAGACATAGACATGATGCTTAAAGCATATCAGGCCAGAATCCAAGAAGGGCCAAATGTCACGGATCATGACAAGTGCTACCCTAGAGCTGACCTAGAGATAGAAAGAACCAAGCTTTGCGCGAAAATGGTCGCATTGGCTCAGACTATGTTTGAAGCCAGTCGCCTTTTCAATTACTCGGGCTCAGCCAAGACGCAATTACACTTGGATGGACTTCTAGAGAAGTTAGAGGGCATAATTGCAAGATCTTCCAAGGAAGAAAAAAATCAAGAAGGAGATAAAGCAAGCAAAAACATGACCCATCCCCCATCAAAAGCTTACGTGCCCAATTCCACTGAATCAGACAATCCCCCCTCCCTAGAGAGAATAGAGAATCCAATGGCACAATCACAAAAGGAACTCGCCCCTCAACACCATAACAAGGCTAGTGAAAGAGCAGGTCTTCCTACCCAGAGAGCCTACGTGCCTGAAGCCTATGTGCCTAACTCTACGGAGCCAGACACATCATCTTCTATGAATCGGTTCACACCAGAATTCCTACGTGAGATTCAAGAAGACAAATGGGCTAAGGAAAGTGAAGTCCCTCCTCCCATTGAACTTGTGGATGATGCACAGGACCAATTCCCACAAGACATTCCATCCATTTATGGGGAGCAGGAGAGCACCCAATCTCAAGAAAGATTGGACTTCGAGTCTAATTCTTTACAAGAACTACCCCATTTCACAGGCCCATGGGAAATAAAGTCCACCTGTATGAGAGCACCTACGGTCATGGTAAGAAATGAGGACTCAGTCATACCTAGGAACACAGAGGTAGTGAAGAACACCAAAGTGCAGTGCAATCTCACTTTGGAAGAGCTGCTTAAGGTTAGACCAGAAGTGTGGAAACATGTAGCCAATCAAGTGCCCGAGATAGCCAAACCTCGCTCCCAGGTAGGATCACATAGGACAGTGCCAGAGATACCCTTGGATAAGATAGGAGATATGTGTGAAGGTGAAGAAGGGAACACCTATCTTCCTATTACCTACCAGGAGTACACCACCAAGGCAATTTTGGACTCAGGTGCAGGAGTTGTAATTGCCACCACTTCCCTATGGAAGCGTTGGGGCAAGCCAGCACTCAGGCCAATGAGAATGAAATTGCAGATGGCCGATGGTCATATTGAGAGGCCCTTAGGATTGCTAGAAGGAATAACTCTCACCACCTGTGGTGTCGAGTTTGAGCACACATTTGCCATATGTGACTTCAGCAAAAATCATGCCTATGAGATGATCTTGGGACGACCTTTTATGCGACAGTTGCAAGTGGTACAGGATTGGGGAACCAATTCTTTATACCTGCAGCACTTAGGTGTTACGACCAAAGTCAATCTCAAGGATTACTCTCATAGAGATGTCCCTCCTATCCAATGGAACCCCATCCATAGAGCCAAAGATGATACGGAATCGGTGCATTCCATAGGATCAGGATCCTCATGGATGCATGAAGACACTCACTTATGGATGTGCAAAGTAGCAATAGAGGAAGAGAAGAGAGAAAAGGCCAGAGAAACAGGTGCAAACGAAACACATAGACCCATTCAAGACCCAGCCTATGCACCTGTAGTCTTTCCTGACGAAGAATTTGAACCCCACGGCTGGGCAGAAATCCTAGCAACAATGGATGTTGCCATCAATGAGGAACAATGGACACCTCACTGTGATGAGGATGGCTATGACATTTCAGTCTTCTCCATAGAGCCAATCATGGGGGAGGCAGTTCTAGAAGAATGTGAACCTAGCCCTGATGCATTTGAGGATGCAAGTGACTCCGATCTAGAGTCAATCATTATGGACACACCTTTTGCATCAGATGAAGAATATTTCTATGAAGTAGAATTTCAACCCCAAAGGCACGGAGAGCTTACAAATGATGTGCGGCTAGCCACACATGTGACCCCAAAGGAAGAAGGGAAAAAAGGAAAGAAGAGAGCAGTCACACCAGAAGAGGAAGAATCTTTGTTTGAGGTCCCGGAAAATTTTAAGAAGTACGAGATAGACGACAGGAGAGTTATGATAAGAATGCGTAAACGGGAGGCGCAATCAGGAGAGGCCTATGATAACAAAGAAACCACCAAGAAAATAGTAGTGGCCCTAGAGGAAGGAGAAGAGAGATGTACATACATAGGTCATGACCTAACAGAGGAAGAAGAGCATGCGTTAATAGCCTTGCTAAGAGAATACAGAGATGTATTCGCTTGGAGTTACAAGGATTTAAAAGGTGTGGACCCTGACATATGCTCACACACTATCCCCATGACCTCAGATGCCAAACCCTCTAAGCAAAAGCCATATACATATAACGATAATTACGCTCCTAAGATCAAAGAGGAGATAGATAGACTGGTTGAAGCTGGATTTATCTATGAAATTGAGCACACTGAGTGGGTATCCCCCATTGTAGTGGTGCCCAAGAAAAATGGAAAGCTACGTGTATGCATTAACTTGAAGAAGGTCAATGCAGCCACAATCCGAGATAACTATCCGCTTCCCATCACAGAACATCTCTTAGAAAGAGTAGCAGGCAAGGAAGTGTACAGCTTCCTGGATGGATTCTCTGGCTACAATCAAGTAGCCATAGCTCCAGAAGATCAGCATAAGACAGCTTTTGCCACAGAGTGGGGTATATTTGCCTTTCGGGTAATGCCATTTGGGCTTACCAATGCCCCAGCAACCTTCCAGAGGCTGATGTGCCATGTATTTAAGGAGTTCCTAAGGAAGAATTTAGAAGTCTATGTTGATGATCTTTGTGCTCATTCCAACATTAGGCAAACCCATATTCCCGAACTCAGACAAATCTTTGACAAATGTAGAGAATATCAAGTCTGCCTAAACCCAGAAAAATGTGTTTTCATGGTCAGGCAAGGCAAGATTCTAGGACACATAATGTCAAAGAATGGCATATCCACTGATGAAGAGAAGGTGAGAGCCATAGCAGAGCTACCTAGGCCAAGGAATGTCAAGGAAGTACAAGCTTTCATGGGACATTGTGGTTACTACCACCGGTTCATTCACATGTATGCTGTCATTGCAAAGCCCATGTACAGACTTCTGACTAACTTTGAGTGGACGGATGAATGTGAGGATTCCTTCCAGGAGCTTAAACGAAGATTATGTTCAGCACCAATCTTGACCACACCAGATTGGAATAAGCCTTTCCATGTTCATGTGGATGCATCCAATTATGCCATTGGGTGCGTGCTTGCTCAACCTACTGGTGAAGGTAATATGGATCTTCCAATTGCCTATGCTAGTAGACAATTGAATGCAGTTGAACGAAATTATACCACTACAGAGAGAGAGGGATTAGGCATGGTATATGCAGTCAAGAAATTTAGACATTATCTGCTTGCAAATAAGTTTAAATTTTTTACTGACCACCAAGCATTGTTATATTTAGTGAACAAGCCATGCAATACAGGAAGGTTAGTAAGATGGTTTCTCTTACTAATGGAATACGATTTCGAGGTGGTGGTAAGAAAAGGGAGGACTCATTTGAGAGCTGATCATCTTTCTAGGCTCACATCTGGAGAAGCCCCACAAGGAGTGTCAGATGACCTTCCTGATGCTTACTTGTTTAACTTGGAAGTGGTGCCACAGTGGGCTAAGCCACTAGTGCCAGTATTGACATATGGGCCTAGTCACCCAGTAATAAACACGCAGGATAGGGAGGTAGTAAAAGCCCAAAAGTATCACATCATGGCTGGAAGTATGTACAAGCACACAAATCAAGGGATCTTGGCCTGTTGTGTGGAAGAGGATGAATACACAAAATGGTTGCAATTAGCACATGTAGGTGCATTAGAGCAACACCATTCAAAGCAACGAACCCTACAAACACTAAGAAGACTAGGAGTACATTGGCCAACTATGGAAGCTGATGTCCAAAAATTGTGCAAGGAATGCCCAATCTGTTGCACTAAACCACCTGTGGAACATGCCACTCTTTATCAAGTGTCTCTAGTGCCAGATTGGATTGAACCATTAGTATCCTTCCTGAGGACGAAAACATTCCCTCAAGACATGACGCTTGCTAGGAAAAGGAGTTTAGAACAAGAAGCCCAGGATTACTCTCTCATTGGCGATAATCTATACAAACGTGGTAAAGATGGTTACTTGAGACTATGTGTCCATGAAAGTGAGTATCTCAAGATCTTAGACACTGCTCACCAAGGTGTAGCAGGAGGACATTTTGGTCCAGATCGGGTGATCAAAGCAATACTATTTGCGGGCTTTTGGTGGCCGACCCTTCACATGGACGCACATACCTATGTGAAACGATGTGATGTCTGTCAGAGAACTCAATATCCTATACGTAAAGATGAGATGCCACTGAAACCTATGATGGGTGGACGTGCATTCTCTAAGTGGGGGATAGACTTCGTAGGTCCTATTAATCCCCCAGCTAAGGGTTCCCATGCAGAATATATCATTGTTGCGACAGACTATCTAACAAAGTGGGTAGAGGTAAAAGCCACAACTAAGAACGATGCTCAAACAACAGCCAAGTTTTTATTTGAAAATGTATTCACAAGATATGGGCTACCTATAGAGCTAGTGAGTGATAGAGGCACTCATTTCTTGAACGAAGTGATTGACAATCTACTCCAAGAATTCTTGGTAGTTCATAAGAAGTCTGCCCCCTATCACCCTCAAGCAAATGGACAAGCCGAAAGCACGAACAAGATTCTGTGCAATGTGTTGACCAAGCTCGTGAATAATAAACGCTCTGATTGGGACAAACAGCTACACCATGCTGTTTGGGCATATCGAGTCGCCTACAAAACGGTACTCCAAGCCACCCCCTTTCAGATGGTGTTTGGCCAAAATGCAGTGCTACCATTGGAATTCTTGATACCTACATTGAAGGTAGCACAAGAGCACGAATGGACGGGTCATGAACTCTCCTCTAGACTTTTTGACCTTGAACGATTAGGAGAAACAAGACTAAGGGCAGCTGCAGGGATATATGCAGCTAAGAAACGACAGAAGGCGTATTTTGATGCCCATGTTAAGGATAAAGGTTTGAAGGCAGGCGACCTAGTACTAGTATACACTTTGAAGCAACATGCGAGGAAACTGGAGAAGAGAGGCTACGGACCCATGATCATTAACAGAATCTCAACAAGTGGAGCAGTGCAACTAGCCACATTAGAAGGCGATGTTCTCCCAAGTTATATCAGCGGATGTAGAGTCAAGTTGTATCAGGAACCTCTCACAGAGGAAATGCTAAGTCGACTTAACACTGCTAAGAAACGCAAAGAGGAAGAAAAGCGAATTCGAGAAGAAGCTCAAGCAGAAGCCCTAGAGCGCATACGGAGAATGAAATTAAGAAGACAAGGTAGAGAGCACCCTAGGCAAGATGCATATGCAGATCAAGGATATGATGTGGCTATGTGTGAAGTTTCAGGTATTAGCTCACAAAGGATAACTGATCGACGTCCTTTCATAACCTTAGATATAGGACAAGGAAAGAGTGCAAGGACAGTAAGAGCCTTGATTGACTCAGGTGCAGCCACTAGTGCTGTTAAATTGTCTTACTGTCAAGGGTTGCAATTGACTGTCAATCCTGTGAAAGCATATCTCATAGGATTGGGAGGCGTAGAAACCCCTTGCATAGGCGAGGTGGAACTTCCCCTCTATATTCATGATGAGGCAAGGATAGTTAAAGTACTAGTATGTCAAGATGAGGACCTCACTGAACCCCTTGTCTTGGGTCAAGACTGGATCTATGGCCAAGCAGTCAACTTAAACCTAAGAAGTGGACTTCTTCAGGTATGGGTGAATCAAACTAGAATTACAATTGAGTTAAATAATGGAGCACTCAAGGAACTAGGAAGAGCACAGACTCCTGGTCCCTCCAGGGGTACACATGAAGTTGACCATGCTGTTCTTGTCCAAGGCTATGTGGTACAGAAGAACGAAGATCTCAAAGAAGGAGTCAGAACCACAATGGAACTCCCTTCTTTTCCAAAGGCCAGAAGGAGGCAGCAACTCAGGGCAGATCAATCACTGAAGACTCTCCAGGTGAGAGATCAAAAGAACGCGCGAAGCAGAACAACTCAGCCGATGAAACAAATGTGGGTGCGGAAAGACGAGCTGCCGACCATAACTAAGTCGCAACAACGGTCTCAACTTCCTATTAGTAATCAATGACTTGATGCTAATAAGAGGACTCCTAAAACCTCTGTGGAGAAAGTGAAATCCATTTGGGTACCCAAGAAGTCGATGAAGGCTGACCCACAATCAAGACATATTTGGGTGCCTAAGGCTTGCTTGCGGGCTCAACTATCCCCACACAATTCACATCATACACGACAGGGTTCACTCGCTCAAGCAGCCGCCGCCCACTCTTGTCTGATACACTCGAACACACTACCACCTAGAAGCACGCACAGACTCACTCGTAAATGGGTCCCAATGACACAACAACTCCCAACAGAATTACTCGTGCAACCCTCCCAAATCTCCCCAAAACCAAGACCAACAGCCATTCATGGCGTTTGGCAACCTAAGACTTGTAATAAACCCCCCGACCCCAATCTGTGAATTCATCTCCACTTACTAACTGCATTAGTCAGACAGTGCATCTTTCCATCTAGCTCCTAGGACTATCCAGGCATTAACTACACACACTGTCATCGTGCACTTACTAACCACTGACTCATCATCTACCTCACGTTAATGTTGTAACGGGGACAACAACGGATTCATTATGTCCATTACGATGTTAACACCTGGTTCTATATTCTCACAGAACCGACAAGCAAGCAGGGCCATGGCAGAAGCCGGAGGTGCCAGTTCTCACGCTGGATCCAGCGCACAGATTGTGGATATAGAAACACTCCTCCTCGAACCACATCTCACTGAAAGACCGCAAGAACTTCAAGCTGTGCATGTACTTCCAGTTCAGGATCCTCCCCAGGGGCACACCTCTCAAGTGGGCAAACACGCGCCTTGGTTCAGTGATGTTGCAGGACGGTTGGGTGATGGAACCTATTTTTGGGAAGCTGAATTGGAGTTTAATGGTAAATGGGGACGCTACCATTTTTTCACACGTGAATTTGAGAGCTATCAGAATGCCGAAGTCATGCGTTCAGTATGGACCAAAGCTGGCCTGGACAGTTATTTCAGAGCCCACTTACCGAAGCCAGATTTCTTACGTTGTTCTTATCTTATCAGTACCATCACTCCTAGCAGGGCCAAGGGAGGCAACAGCACTTTTGTGGTACCCTCACTATTGCCAGGTCACGAACTTAAAAGATTCAAACTGACCCTCAATCTGGTACGAGAAGCATTGGGTATGTATGGTATGCACATTCCTACTGAAAAGGAAACAATGGTTCCAAGCAGAATGAAACATAAAGATCTCAATAAGCTGAAGGACATGGTAGCAATGACACCGACCATCGCTCTTCACCTACGGACCATCATGCAGCATTTTGCTTTCCCCGCACAGGAAAGATTCACCATGCCCCCAAAGAAGATATGGTTTAGCTTGTATTTGGCAGAGACAGAAAACCTCCCTATCAACGTACCACATTGGATCATAGATCAAATCCAGCTAGCCCATCAACGGTGGAACAAGAAGCAGAAAAATGTGCTCCACGGGTGTTGTGCTCTGACCAAGATAATCTATCGGTGTCTAGCCTATGACGTGCCTATTCAGCGGGCACTCGTATGGTCTCGGGTCCAGGAATTCCAGAGAAGGCTCTCAGCTGCAGGTCCTCCATCAAAGAAGATGAGAGGGGGAGTCCAATTACCCTGCGCTCAACCCAGGGGAGCCACCACTACACCAAAGATTACCCCTCCCCAGACACGACGCGTTAGACCATTCACCATTCGGCTACCAAGACCAAGTACAGAGGGACCCAATCTAGTGTTTCCACCAGTCCCATCGGACTTGAAATTCCCCCAGGGTTTTACTCTCAATGATCTTACTGATGAAGAAGTGGCTAGGCTAATCTACGACTCTAATCTCGAAACGGAAACCGAGCGAACCCAGGAACCACAAACCCATACAACAACGTCAGCCCCCACCCGACCGCAAGTGGTAGAAGTCGACGTAGATGAACAAGAGACAGAACAAGAGGAAGAACCCTACGAAGAACAAGCGTATGATGAACTTTCAGAGTTAGCAAGTGCCCCCGCGTATTCGGCACAAATAAAAACACTATATCGAACCATGCAGCTAGTTCAAGAACAGCATAGAATGTCACTTGAAGCAGGCAAGAAACTCATGAACCAAATGCTGGCAGAGGAAGGTGTGGATGATCTGTTCATCGAGTCCCTCAACCTACACGCAGATGCAGTAGGATTGGATGAGGCCATTCATGAGGCAATGGCCTACATTCACCGATTTGAGAAAGGAGTTCCCGCCCGTCCCATGAGATCCGGGAAACAAATTCATATCAATGTATCAGCACCAGGAGATACAACGCAAACAGACAAACATCACGAAGCACCACTGTCACCACCCTCCCCACCCCTCACTACACAACTCACTCCACCACATGACACTACCACCACCACCTCCACTACCACCACAATTGTAATGGGAATTCCACTCTCTCCGGGAATCCAATTCGGGGGAGTCACCATGCCCACTTTCACCACTCTCTTCACTAACGTCACATCCACCCCACCCACGATCCCCATCTACACAGTCACTCAAACACTTGACACTATGGAAACATCTCCTGCCACTGCACCGCTCCCTCCCCCCATGCCACCTCCATCTCCCATACCCCCTCCACCCACATCTCCACTTGCATCCACATCATTCACCACTCCCTTTCCCGCCCCCATTCCCCCTGCATCTTCACCCCTCCCTGCATCATTTAATGTACATAGTATATTCCAAGCTTTAAATCAATGTGTCTATCAACTTCAGAATGAGTACAGAGCTTTGGACGACCGGCATCAACAACTGACAATAAATCACCAGAACTTACAAAGGCAACTTACAATTCTTGAAGAAGAAAATGCAGAGGTGAATCAACGTTATACAACGCTTGAGCAGTCTCACCAAACACTACTAGAGGCACCCCAACCACCGAAAGAATCAGGCGTCAAACAATTAGAAGCCTTGCTCGAAGTATACCAGGCCGATAACCTACGAGTCCGACGTAACTTGGCGCTACTCAGGAAACATATGGCCACAGCACTTGAAGAGAACAAGAGATTGCAAAAACAAAATGAAGAGAATCTGGAAGCAGCAATGGAAGGCTCTCCCCATGAGATAGATCCAGAGCAGTTCAAAGCAGTTCCCTCGGAGACGATGAAAACCATTTTGGAAAGCTACGCAGATCTTCTAGAAGCCCATGATGACTTGGAAAGAGAACGTGACACACTACGGAGCAGACTTAAGGAACAGGAAGAGCAACCGAAGAGTGCCCCATCAACCTCTACCTCAGACGAGGTAAAGGCCTTAACTGAGCAGGTGGCAGAATTACAAAAGAGGTTACTGACATACGAGAGGCAGCCTTCTCCAGTAGTAGAACCAGAGCCAGAAGAGTTGGTCCCTATTGAGGTAGATGATTCGTACGAAGAACCGTATGTTCCTATGCCGATGCCAGGAGGGCAACGCATCTCAGAGGGACTAGACACCTTCGAAGTAGAAGCACCTGAGTGGCTTCAGACACTGGAAAGGACAGCGAATACCCACGAAGAACGAGTGGCCATTCAGATCCAATCGCTAGCGAACCTAGAAGAAACTGTCATAAGGTCAGAATATTTCAGAAACATGTCTCATCATAGATGGATCAGCACCAATGATGACCAATATGTGCCGTACTGCATACTTTTGGCCGATTACAACGCCGAGATTCAACGACGATGCGGCAAGCCTCCCACATTTGCTACACAATTTGGTCCAGATGATATACCGGAGAGTGCTAGGCGTGGGTCCATACATCAACCCACCTGGAGGATCAGGCTTTTGGAAACATATCCTGAAATGGTCCGAACCTGGAATAATATGCCGTTGTTTATTAAATATAATCCTTGTTACATTCCAGTTCTTCGAAGACGCACCTGGCCTGAATTCACTATTGCCGTCAGAGACATCAAAGCATGTGCAAAATGGTTAAATTACGTTTATCTAGCACCTCCACGAGGACCCCCCACGGTGAACTACATGATTTCTACAATCCGTCACTGGAGCATTCGGCTACGCAATAATCCCGATGTGATGGCCCAGATGTGTATGAAAATATTTGAATTAATGCTGATCATTTTCAGGACGTTTAAGAACATTAAGGACCCTCACTTCTCAGGAGCAGGCTTCGTAACAGGAAACCAGGATCTGGTGTACGATATGAGTACCACCCCATCAATTGAAGTAATATATGCTTGGCACGCCAGAATCAAGTACCTCCCAGCCTGCTTTAAACAAACATTTGAGGAGATGTTCATCACAGGATTCTGGGAATATCACTCCGAAATCTTTATACCCAGACCATCACATCTCCTCCAATTATTTGCTGTGGAGAGAACTATTTACTCAGAACAATTGAGGGTGCCTCATCCAGACGTTCCCGGACCTGTGAATTGGGATGATTTTCTCACGGATCTAGCACGCGGCTTACGACTAGAAGAACACCACCTAGCCTCCGATGTCGTCCAATATTATGTCCAAAAATCCTCTAGACAAGGGTCTGTCAGGGGCGACAGACGCGAGAGTGGGGGGGGTGTTGGTAGCAGTCGGGGAACCGAAGGAGCCACAAGACGAAGAGAGTCAGAGCGAAGGGACAGCACAAGCAGACAAGGCAGTCAACGAAGATCTGGCAAGTAGGCCAATAATTTTCTTCATGGAGAAGCAAGTACGAGCATTCACGCAGATCTAGCACTGAGGCAACCTTTAATTTTTCAAAACCTTACACCAATCAAAAGTGATTCTTATCACTAACAATCATTGTAAATACCATTTCATATTTTTGTAGCTCCATTTTGTGCAAGCCGAGGAGTCCTCAAGCTTGAGGAGCCTTAGAAGTACCTACATATCAATTTTCGTATTTTTTAGACTCCGTTTAAGCCCTCAAATTGGCCCTAGAACCTAATTTTTAACTAGGCCGGACACTAGGTCTGGACAGGGCCAAAGCTAGTCAAAAACTATAGAAGGAGCTAGAGAGCTCATTTTTGGGGTAGATTGTAATTGAAACGAACTTGTAAGAGCTTTTCGAAAGTAATCCAAAGAACTCCATTGCTCCTCACTCTTTGTCTTGCCGTGTGTGCGCGTGTGTGTGTATGTGTGTGCATGTTGGTGTGCTTCTCACTCACGCACTTGTGCTTCCACTTGCTCGAGGTCTTCATACCATCCTCTTGTCTTCTCGGATTGACATTAAAGGAGGTGCTACTCATCACTGAGCTACAGTCCATCTTACTTCCAGGATATAGGATGTGTAGCGTTCAGTTTTACTCTATGTACAAGCAAAGGTGCCAGCCATCGTGGATAAGCAAACATCCTCCCATGTAACCCACCAGGTTCGAGTCCCATCGCAGGCAACGCAAAAATTTGAAAGAGTTCTTATGCTTTTGCTTTAATTAAACTCAATAGCGGACGGCGTTTTTGCGTATGTTTTTCGAATTACGATTTTGAAGAACGATCGCTATTTCGTCGTGTGCTTTATGCAAAACTTATGCTTTATTATTGATTTTCAAGAGAACAAGAATACTATATAAACAAGTGCTTGGCTCACTTCTATTCATCATTCACCTAACTTTCAACACAAGCCTTGAGCTTGGACCTCAGTAGAGGTGGTGTTTCGTCTAGCACATGGGGCAGCCATGGTGCTAACTTGAAGCATGTTGAGGAGCAGCTATGGAGTTCTTCTTAATGATTCTTCTTGGAGAAGATGAAGGGTGTGCTCACACTCTAGCTCATGGAGAGGAGGTTATCTCTTGTTCATGGCAAGAAGACTTGGTCATTAGCAACTTGATGGTGAGGATCGACCATCTACATGGTGTATTTGAAGATTGTCTTCTACAAGAAGATATCAGGTTGAAGATTATCTTCTACAAGAAGATGTCGGGCTACTTCAAAGACATTGGATGGTGTTTAACATAAGATTTAGATCTTATGTTAAGTATTCTGGTACATATTCTCTTTATGCACACAGGTACTACTTGAAGTTTATGGAGGCCGTAGCGTTCATATCAAGAGGATTCCTATTTAGCATAGGTACAAGAGAAACAGTACGTATATTCTTTATGCATATTTTGATGAGGTGTTTAAGAAGGTGTGTTCACATGAGTTTGAGGATTTCTAGCAGCAAACTTGTTAGCATTCTATGCTACTTTATAAGTATGTGATCTTTTCACACACGTATCTAACTTAGGGTCTTCCATAGCCTAAGTTCAGATGAGGGTTTGTTGACTATCACTTTCACACTGATCCTTCCTCTATCAGTCACTCATATTCACTCTTCTATGACCTATAAGGTCACACATCTCATGTATATTCAGATTACTGCCCATACATCTGAATATGTTTGTTACATTGTACATTCACTCATTCATCTATTTCTCATCACATAGAGTGGTTGAGAGTTTTGCTCCCACATTGTACATTGAACATTGATATATATGATACTATGAGTAAGCGATGGCTTACGTAACACCTTACACATGTCTATTCTTTCTCTATCTTTATCTCATCATCTGTATGATTAAGTTGTGATATGTTCATGTTTTGTCAATGTAAGATGATTGTTGGAATTAATGTTGTATATGCTGGACCTATGGAACCATAGACATGTGACATGAGCCAAGGGCCTACCTCATTTCCAACATTTGGTATCAGAGCACTAAGGTTTTGGTTTCAGAACTTTAGATCTTTGGCATCAATGCATTAAGGCTCATTCATATTCTCAGGTTCCCAAAATTCCAAATTTACAACATATGATTTGAAAGCATCTTCTAATATTTGACATTTGACATACACACTTAATCTAGATGAGTAGAGATTTGAGAATTAGACAATTCAGTCACATGTGTATTCATCAGTGAGGAGTATGAAGTTGATGATCTGTTAGCAGCCGAATATTTTTGGAAGAGTATGCAAATACCTTACAAAAGTATTATTTGAAGACCCAGACTTGATGAAGAGAAGACTACTTAAAATTCAAGAAAGAACAACGGTTTAGAGAAGATGAAGGAATCAGATCAACATCAAATCACAGGTATCAGTTTCTACTATCAGATTATCATTTGCAGGTCATATCTTA
Source organism: Ceratopteris richardii (assembly GCA_020310875.1). NCBI lineage: Eukaryota > Viridiplantae > Streptophyta > Polypodiopsida > Polypodiales > Pteridaceae > Ceratopteris > Ceratopteris richardii. The sequence continues at coordinate 55,615,456 of CM035407.1, read as the reverse complement.
GAAGAGCAGTTATGAAGAGATTGAAGAAATTCAAGGAATGCTTTTATACACTTTCATCATTTGAAAGTTAAAGGCTACATCAAAACAGGTATCTAGAGGTTTTTTCTAGAGATTTTTTAGAGATCTCTTTCATGGCAAGAAAGTTCATCTAAGAAGACAAATGTGAAGATGGGATGAGTTTTCTTTTTGTTTTCAGCCAATTTTCTATTGTAAGTTGGTTGGATATCAAGGTACAAATGTATCTAGAGAAGGTAACTCTAGAAGGGAAATTCATCATTCAGACAAAAGATTGGTGAATTTAGTCGTTTCAGACATTTGAAGCAGAGGTTTTTTTAGAGATATGAGGAGATGGTAAAACATGTTTCTATATTCACTTCCATTTATATACCATGTTTATTTTGTCTCTTACTCTTAGCGCTAGAGAAAGAGAAAAAGATTTCATTTGAAGAAGTCAAGAGTGCTTGCTACTTCAAGATGAAGAGAACAAAAGGTATGGAAGAAAAGTTTGAAGATGTTGACATCATCATCAGGTGGAAGAAAGATGCACAAGAAGAAAGTCCATCATTTCCAAAAGAAAAGTAAGGCTTCCTTTTCTCATATATTTTCCATATACTTTTCCTATTTTATCCTCTACATCCAAAGACAAGTCTACGAGAACATCTTGTTTAAAGAAGAAGCAGTTTCTTGTTTTGCATTACACTTGGTCATGATTTAGTAGATTTGACAAAGAATTGCATTGAGAGAAACAAAAGCACTCATATGTGTATGAGTTATGTTGAAGCTTTTTAAGCGAGCAGCTTATATGTTCCCTCAAAGAATTCTTGGAGTGTCAATACAGAGCTACTTGGTATATGACAAGTTGCAGAGAAGTATATTTCTTCTTTGTCTAACTCTTAAGGTAAAAGAGTTTTATCGCAGATGTTGAAGACTTGGGTTGAGGTTTTATGTTTGGAAAAGGTTACCTCATATTCAGTATTTTCAGAAACTTCAGAAAATTCAGAATCTTGTTGATGTACGAGTCAATGAAGAATCTACTTTATATGATTGTCTAGATTTTTGGATACATGCTTTGTATTCAAAAATGTGTTCCATCAGATCCTATCACTTGATTGAGAAGTGGAGTTAGACAAAAGAAAATCAAGCAGGTACTGTCACATTTCACCCGGGTAAAATATGAAAGTTATGAAGTATCAACTTGCAGCTTTTGGAGTTCTCAAGGTGAGAAGTTTTGTCCACTTATGTTTCAAGTAGGAATTGCAGATTCCTTGAAGGATTTGTTTGAAGAAAATTTTTATAACTTTTTGAGAAGCATGGAAACTTGGAGACATTCAGGTAATAAATCAAACATTCAGTCATGAAGGTTTGATAAGAGTAGATTCTACACAAGAGAAATCATTGATCTTGAATGATCATGTATGATCTTGAGTATTTATGATTTAGTTTCTATCCTTTGTTTGTGAAGATTCTTAACATTGGAAGAAGTAAGTCAAAGATTCAGGTTCTATCAGATACGTCTTGCAGAGAGATAGAAGAAGATACTTGTTGTGTTACAGAAGGTTATGAATCCTAAAATGCTTTCAGCAAGGTTTTGTTATGTTAGGATCAGCTAACCTTATTCTACAATTTGGAAAGCTGAGGAATGACTTGGAAAGCTATTGGCATGTGTACAGTGCTAATAAAAAGGGTTCAGAGATTTTGTTTCAGATACAGGTATTGATCACTGAACATCAGATTTATGAAGGAAGACGTTCCAAATTTCATAAAGCCTGATATATTTGAAGAATACTGGATACTAGTGTTAAATCATCCAGGGGGGTGATGAAACATGAAGACTTATTTTCAAGCCATATGTGAAAGAATGCAGATTCATACCTACAGGTATTCCTATTTTAGGTATTCCTATATTTCCTTTGTCAGGTTCTCTTTATGTTCCAGCTTTGAAAGAAGAAGGAAGAAGAAGAATATTTGGAGAAAGTTCCTGTTAGGATGTTCCTGTTCAGGAGAAGGTTCCAGAGTTCTATTTGAAGAGAAGCTTGATATTTCAGAAAGGTATATTTCAAAAGTGCGCACATATATGTTTATACCAAGTTCTGAAGGAAAGAGGTATGAAGGATTCAAAGGAAGAAGACATGATGACATCATAGATCTTTCCAGAGTTCCAGAAAGGTATATTTCAAAAGTGCGCACATATATGTTTATACCAAGTTCTGAAGGAAAGAGGTATGAAGGATTCAAAGGAAGAAGACATGATGACATCATAGATCTTTACTCATATTTCAATTGATTGCAGTTGATTTGACTTGAGTACAATCAAAGATGAACCAGCAGTGTTCATAATACACTAAGTTGTGAGTTTTCAGTCACAGGTTCCAGGATTCAGTTCTTGATTTTTAGTGTATTTACATGACACAGCAGAAGTACGTTGAGAAACTTTTTTGGAAGGTAAATGCAAATATGTGGATCCTAGTGTATGTTTTCAGGTTTTTGAAGACAGAGATAGCAGGTGTAGAATTAGTACATGCTACATTAGTTGTCAAGCAGTGATTGCTTGATGTGTACACTATTGAATATCTAGTTTGCATATTTTCTCAAGTATTATGGTTCATATTCAGCAAGTTCAAGTTTTTTGAAGGAAAGTCAGATTCAGTTTTGAAGAAGACTTTTGAAGAACAAGTTCTAAAGTGCGGAAGTACAAGCTTGAAGCTTGTGACAGGCTATTTGAAGCTTGTGGTAATTTGCAGATTATAAAGTTTGTAGATTCAGTTCAGATTGTACCAATATGACATTGCAAGGGGGATTGTTGGAAAACAATGTCTATTGGTCCATCTTACTTCTAGGATACGGGATGTGTAGCCTTCAGTTTTACTCTATGTACAAGCAAAGGCGCCAGCCATCGTGGATAAATAGACGTCCTCCCATGTAACCCACCAGGGTTCGAGTCCTGTCGCAGGCAACACGAAAACGCGAAAGAGTTTTTATGCTTCTGCTTTAATTAAACTCAATAGCGAACGGTGTTTTTGCGTATGTTTTCCGGATTACGATTTTGAAGAACGATCGCTATTTCGTCGTGTGCTTTATGCAAAACTTATGCTTTATTATTGCTTTTCAAGAGAACAAGAATACTATATAAACAAGTGCTTGGCTCACTTCTATTCATCCTTCACCTAACTTTCAACACAAGCCTTGAGCTTGGACCTCAATACAGGTGGTGTTTCGTCTAGCACATGGGGCAGCCATGGTGCTAACTTGAAGCATGTTGAGGAGCAGCTATGGAGTTCTTCTTAATGATTCTTCTTGGAGAAGATGAAGGGTGTGCTCACACTCTAGCTCATGGAGAGGAGGTTATCTCTTGTTCATGGCAAGAAGACTTGGTCATTAATAGCTTGATGGTGAGGATCAAGCATCTACATGGTGTATTTGAAGATTGTCTTCTACAAGAAGATATCAGGTTGAAGATTATCTTCTACAAGAAGATGTCGGGCTACTTCAAAGACATTGGATGGTGTTTAACATAAGATTTACATCTTATGTTAAGTATTCAGGTACATATTCTCTTTATGCACACAGGTACTACTTGAAGTTTACGGAGGCCGTAGCGTTCATATCAGGAGGAGTCCTATTCAGCATAGGTACAAGAGAAACACTACGTATATGCTTTATGCATATTTTGATGAGGTGTTTAAGAAGGTGTGTTCACATGAGTTTGAGGATTTCTAGCAGCAAACTTGTTAGCATTCTATGCTACTTTATAAGTATGTGATCTTTTCACACACATATCTAACTTAGGGTCTTCCATAGCCTAAGTTCAGATGAGGGTTTGTTGACTATCACTTTCACACTGAATCCTTCCTCTATCAGTCACTCATATTCACTCTTCTATAACCTATAAGGTCACACATCTCATGTATATTCAGATTACTGCCCATACATCTGAATATGTTTGTTACATTGTACATTCACTCATTCATCTATTTCTCATCACATAGAGTGGTTGAGAGTTTCTCTCCCACATTGTACATTGAACATTGATATATATGATACTATGAGTAAGCGGTGGCTTACATAACACCTTACAC
>CM035407.1:55581380-55601380 GCA_020310875.1 Ceratopteris richardii | reverse complement strand
TTTAGTGACTCGAAAATTCTGAAGAAGTAAAGTTCTTGGTTTTGGCTATCATTTCTCAAAGTTTGGAGTGGCAATGAGTTAATGGTGACCACAGAGGTGTTCTAGTGTCACATTAATTCATTTCTTGTGGTGTTTTACACATCAACAAGTGGTATCAGAGCAAAAAGGTCCTAAAGGGCAAAAGGCGACAAAGGTACGAGAAGTTTTGAAAAGTTTTTCGTTAAAGTTTCAAAGGTGAAGCATTTGAAGACACAAGGCATCAAAAGATTACTTTCAAAGTTTCCTCATACACAAAGAACTTCAAAAGTTATTATCCTTTATCCTTTATGCTCATAAGTTGCAGTAGAAGGGAAGGAGTATGGCAGATCATATCTCCATTGACAAACTGGACAGAGATAATTATCCTGCATGGGTAATGAGAATGGGAGCCTTACTTATGAGTAAGGATCTCATGATGTACATAACACGTGAAGAAGAGAAGCCAGTATTTGAAGATGAAAGCCGACCAAAGAAAGAAGAACTTGATGCTTTAAAGCATTGGCAAAAGAAGGATGCAAGTGCAAAAGCTTACATCTACAATACAATCTCAGATCATTTGCTACCACACATAAGAGCATTGGAATCATCTGAAGATATATGGAATGCATTGGAGTATCATTTCCAAAGTACTACCAAAGCAAGGAAAGCAATTCTATGCTCAGAGTTTACAACATTCAAGAAGAAGCCAAGTCAAAGTATTAGTGATTATGTCACTAAGATGAAAGATCTAGCAGATAGTCTTGGATCCATAGATGAGGATGTTGAAGATCACAGATTGATTGCTCAACTACTTGCAGGTTTGAGAGGGGATGAAAGGTGGAAACGTTTTGTCTTATCAACAGAACTTTCATTAAATCATTATGTTCCAGATTTGAATCAATTACTTGGTTTGATGCTCACATATGAGCAAGACTTGAAGGGAGATGGAGATAAAGGACAAAGTTCTGCAATGTACATGAAGAATAAGAAGAAAGGAGATAAAGGTAAAGCAAAGGATGAAGAAGAGTCAACTTCTCAAGTTTATTATGCAAGAGGTAAAGGCACTGGTAGAGGAAGACCAAGAGGTTTTGGAAGAGGAAGAGGTAATCAGAATAACAACAAGAAGGCTTGTTGGATCTGTGGATTGAGTAATCATTTGGCTCATGACTGTTGGCACAATCAACAAGGATCAAACCAGAATCAAAACAACAATAGCAGAGGCCGAGGTGGAAGATATCAAAGTAATTTTCATAGAGGTAGACAAAATCCAAGAGGAGGCTATGGTAGAGGTGGAGGAAGAAGTTGAGGACAAAATCAATCCTACAACACCACCTACTACAATTATGCAAATGATACACAGAATGAAGGTCATACATCATTGATGATCAATTCAATCAGCACATCAGATAAAGAAGATCTAAATGTATTTCACATTGACTCTGGATGTTCTAATCATTTGTCAAGAAACATAGAATTGATGTCAGAATTGGAAAAAGGCATTTCTAGTCATACTGTTCAAATAGGTGATAATACAAGACATAGTGTACATTCAATTGGAAAAGTGAAATGCAAGAGTGGAGCAGATTTGCTAACCAATGTTTTTTATGTTCCTACAATACCTAAAAACTTGATTAGTTTGGGACAGATAGTTGAAAAAGGTTTTCAAGTCAGGTTCACAAATGAAGGAGTATTTGTTGAAGATCCAGAGAATGGATATAATCAGATTGTTTGTGGTAAGAAAGAAGGTAGACTCTTTACTTTAAGAGTTCAAGGAAACATTGGTCAAGCTTTGCTCACACATGGTGAAGGAGTGATTACAGAACTTGATCTCTGGCATAAGAGATTAGGTCATTTCAATGAAAGAGGAATTAAAGCTATGGTTGCTAATCAATCTGTACTAGGATTACCAAATGTGCAAAGTCAACATATGGTTTATAAATGTGAAGCATGTCAAATGGGAAAAGCACACAGGTTACCATTTCAAAAGAAAGGATTCAAACATGATGGATTACTAGAGCTCATTCATACAGATGAATGGGGACCAACAAAAGAAGGATCTATCAGTGGCTCAAGGTATTATGTTCTTTTCATTGATGATGCTACAAGATGGATAACTTTATATGTCTTGAAGGAAAGATCAGAAGTGTTTTGAGCTTTCAAGCATTTTCATGCATATGCAGAGAAAGTCACAGGTCAAAAGCTTAAGAGACTGAGGTCTGATGGAGGGGGAGAATACTTCTCCCAAGAGTTCAATGATTATCTTTGGAATGCAGGTATTAAGAGAGAAATAACCTGCAAGTATACACCACAACAAAATGGTGTAGCAGAAAGAAGAAACAAGACTTTGGTTGAGTTTGCTAGAGCTATGCTAAAGGAGAAGAATTGTCCAAATTATGTTTGGGTTGAGGCTGTAAATACAGCTACATATCTTGTGAATATATTACCATGTGCAGCTCTCAATGGAATGACTCCATATGAAGCTTGCTGGGGTAAGAAACCAACACTAGATCATTGTAAAGTGTTTGGATCAATTGCATATGCTTATGTGCCATCACAACTTAGACATAAACTTGAACCAAAGGCAGAAAAATATGTGTTCATTGGTTATGATGAAAAGCAGATGGGTTACAGGTTGTGGAATCCTCTAACCAAACAATTTCTTGTTTCTAGAGATGTTACATTTGATGAACAAAAAAGTTGGTATGCAGATTAAATTCATACAACTGAAGAATTTGAAGAAGAGGTAAGAAGATGTGAGAAAGGAAAGTCAATTGTGCAGGTAAATGAAGATGAAGGCTATATGCAAGCAAGTACATCTAGAAGTGGATTAAGAAGAAGGAATGAAGAAGCTCCTATATTTGATGAATAAGTGTATCCAGACATTTATGAAGAATGTGAACCAAGAAGGTCAAGCAGGACAAGAAGACAACCAGAAAGGTATTCTTATGATACTTCTTACATAACTCAGAATAACTATGCATATATGGTCAAAGATGATGAAGAACCTCAGAACTATGATGAAGCTAAAGGTAAGAAGCAATGGGAAGAAGCAATGAAGGAAGAATTCAATGCACTGGAGGAGAACAAGACATGGGAACTCGTTCCTAAACCAAATGGTAAGAAAGTAATTGGAAATAAATGGGTTTATAAAGTGAAGAAGCTTGCAGATGGAAGTATAGCTAGATACAAAGCTAGACTCATGGTGAAAGGCTATGCCCAAACCTATGGCATAGATTATGATGAGACATTCAGTCATGTAGCTAAGATGTCAACTATAAGGACAATCATTGCTATTGCAACTTCAAAAGGATGGACCCTAAGTCAATTGGATATAAAGAATGCATTCTTGAATGGATACATATCAGATGAGGTATACATGGAACAACCTCAAGGGTTTATAGATTCCAGGTATCCAAATTTTGTTTGCAGGTTGAGAAGAGCACTCTATGGATTGAAACAAGCTCTAAGAGCATGGAACTATAGACTAGTGAAGTATCTCAATGATCTTGGATATCAAAGTTCAAAAGCAGATCCAAGTCTACTCATCAAAAGATCAGAGGAAGGTACAATCTACATTTGTATTATGTAGATGGCATTATAATCACAGGTACTTCAGATGAAGGAATCAAGGAGGTAAAGAGATTACTTGAAAAGGAATTCAGGATCAGTGATCTAAAAAAGTTGTCATACTTTCTTGGAATGGAAATCACTTATACAGATCATGGCATATATGTATCACAAGAAAGGTGTCTTCTGAATCTATTGAAGAAGTTTGATATGGAAAATTGCAGAAACCCTAAACCCTAAACCCTAAACCCTAAACACACAGAGATAGATAGAAAGAGAGATAGATAGATTGGTCTTGCTCATGTCTTCTGTGTATAAGTCTTCTTCTTCCATCTCCAGGTTTTGTCTTGTGTGAAATGAGTTAATGGTGACCATAGAGGTGTTCTAGTGTCACATTAATTCATTTCTTGTGGTGTTTTACACATCAACGTCTAACTATCCATCTCTCTATCCATCTATCTATGTGTCTCTATTGGTCTATCTATCGATCTCTCTGTCTGTCTCTCTATCTCTCTCTGTCTCTCTATCTCTATGTCTATCTATCTATCTGTCTCTCTATGTTTTTGTTTGTATATCTATCTATCTATCTATCTATCTATCTATCTATCTATCTATCTATCTATCTATCTATCTATCTATCTATCTACCTACCTACCTACCTACCTATGTATCTATCTATCTATCTATCTATCTATCTATCTATCTATCTATCTATCTATCTATCTGTTAGTCAGTCAGTCAATTTGTTTGTCTATCTATCAGTGAGTCAATCAGTTTTTCTATCTGTCTGTTTGTCTTTTTGTCTGTTTGTCTTTTTGTCTGTCTATTTGTCTATCGATATGTTTGCCTATCTACCTACCTACATACCTAGCTCCCTACCTAGCTCCCTACCTAGCTACCTACCTACCTAGATACCTAGCTACTTACCTATCTACCTACCTCCCTACCTAGCTACCTACCTACCTAGCTACATACCTACCTAGCTAGCTACCTATGTAGCTATTGTTGGAGCATCAAGCTTGCATTATGCTTGATGTGGATAGGCTTTTCATCAAATTCATCATTTGGATTGTGTCATATATGTACCTTGAAGAACAGCACTTATGTGCACATTATTTCTTTGTATTAATTGGTTGATCGCTTAGGATTATTTCTTGTAAGGTTCAATGTATTTAGCTTTGTAAAAGGAAAGAGTAAAAAACATAAAATCCAAGAGTTAGAAGTGGTTGAGATTGATTCTCAATCAATCAATCAAGAAGTAGATATGACTTCAACTTTCTCTTTTCCTAGATTGTAGGAAAAGATCCCAATCAATCTAAACTACCAAAACTGCATAATTTCGAATCCAAATTCATGAAGCAAAGGTGTTTTCATATCCTCAAGATTCTATATAAAGATTGCAAAACATTTATACATTAATTACGGTGTTTATTTGAAGCAATACATATACACTTTGATCATTGCTTGGTGCCACTTCTATTCTTTGCTTCTTCTTCCTCAGACTTAGTCAACTTGTAGAGATAGTTGCTCTCTCTACATACATTCAAATCAAGTGTTGAAGCCTTCATTGGAAAGTTATAACTGTCTACTTTATGTCTACAAATTTTCAAGTCATTTTGTTTAGTAATTTCAGAGAAATAAAATCTCAAGTTCATTATCTACACATCCCTAAAAAATCGGGATGACATCCAATCAGTGCTAAGGTGATTGCTCCTCAATTGATTGATATAAATTAGTGCTTTTATGCATTTTAGTAAGACAACCCTATGTATGACACTCCCTTAGGAGGAATCTTTCCAATAGTATATGTGTTGGCTGCTCTCATTGTTTGAAGTCATAACTTCCATCCAATTTTAAAAGGTTTTTGTGAGGTAGTCAAGGTGCAAATTTTCTATTTTACATCAACTTGTTCTTGTTGTTGTTCCAAAGTACCTATTGGGTTTTATTGCACAAACCACAAGCCTACAAGGCCTACTTTACATATCCAAAGAGCTAGGAATAGTCCTATGCTGGTTTATTGGACCAGCTTGACCACTTGACAACTCAACTTTCCAAGCATCTCCAACTTCTTCCAGTGGTATCTGAGAAACTTCAAGATGGAAGATGGATTTCCATCAATGATTGAGAAACTTGATAGAAACAGTTATGCTACTTGGCAAATCCAAATGGAGGCTTATTTGCAAGGAAGAAATCTATATGGGATTGTATCAGGTGATGAAGCAATACCTATTCAAAGATCCAAAAGAAGACCTACTCGAGAAGAAATAGATAAGCTCACACTTTGGTGTGTAAGGGATGATCAAGCAAGGTCATGCATATTCAAATCTATCTCTGATTTTCTATTATCACATATTAGAGGATGCAAGACATCTCAAGAGACTTGGGATACCCTAGAGACTTTCTTTTCTGCTAGTATAAAAGCAAGGAAGAACCATCTTTAGAATGAGTTCAACCAGCTCAAGAAGACTCAAAAACAAACCATCACTGAGTTTGTTACAAAGGTCAAGGAGGTTGTTGATCAATTGGCATCCATTGGAGAGCTGATTGAAGAAGAGGCCATTATGAGGCAAATTCTCAATGGGATTAGAGGTGACAAGCAATGGCAATCTTTCACCATAGCCTATGATCTCATCATGGATGTGAAAACTCTAGAATTCAACATCTTTCTTGGACAACTCTTCAATCAAGAGGCCAACAATAGCATAAAGGAAGGTAAATCATATCATGGTAATTCAACTAGTGCTCTATATGTAGGTAAGAAGGACAATAAGTTGAAAGGCAAGAAGAAGGAAGAAGATGAAGAGTAGACTTCCCAAGCCAACTTTGCAAACAAGAGCAAGTGGAAAGGGAAGAAGAAAGGAAGCATGACAAAAACAAAGGCCAAAATGTTCAACCTTATGCCATCTGTGATAAGACCAACCACACCACTCAAAATTATTGGTTCAATGGGAAGACCCAGAAAGAAAGTGGAAGAGGTGGATATGACAACAATAGAGGGAGAGGTGGATACAATTTTAACAATAACAAAAGAGGCCATAATAGAAGGGACTACAATAATTATTATGAAGATCAACAACATGAAGACTCATCTCTTTTGATGAATCTAAGCCGCAAGGAAGGTAAATAAGATTACCATTTATTCTACATCGATTTGGGATGTTCAAATCATGTTGCAGGAAACATAGCTCTCTTATCTGATTTGGAAAGTCCAAATCATAGACATGAAGTTCAAACATGGGATGACACAAAGCATGGTGTGGAGAAGATTGGTAATATCAAAGCTTCCAATGGCAGGAAAAATATTCTAAGCAAGGTACTCTATGTTCCCACTATTACAAAAAACCTAATAAGTGTAGGCCAAATAGTTAAGAAAGGCTTGCAAGTTAGGTTCACCCAACATGGAGCTTTTGTGGAAGATCCATGTCAAGCCCTCAAGAAGATAGCCAGATGTGAAAAGCATGGTAGGCTCTTTACCTTTAAAGTAGGAGACACCAAAAACATAGCTCTATTTAACTTTTGATCTCAAACCCTAAGTGAGCTTGAAGTGTGGCATAAGAGGCTAGACCATGTGAATGAAAGAACCTTAAAGGATATATGCAGGGATCAACGTGTTCTTGGATTGCCAAACATAGCAAAGCAACACATGATCAACAGATGTGATGCATGTCAGATTGGGAAGGCACAAAGACAACCATTCAACCACAAAGGTTATATCCACAACAACTTATTGGACTTAGTTCATACAAATGTATGAGGGCCACAAGAACCTTCATTGGCAAGATCAAGGTATTTTGTGTCATTTATTGATGAGCATAGTAGATGGACTATTTTGTACTTTATCAAGAGTAAGAATGAAGTGTTTTATTGCTTCAAAAAGTATCTAGAACATGTGGAGAATCATATAGGTAGATCACTCAAGAAGTTTAGATTTGATGGAGGGGGAGAATACTTCTCTTAAGAGTTTGATGAGTTCTTACAGGATAAGGGTATCAAAAGGGAAGTGACTACTAGGTACTCTCCTCAATTGAATTGAATTGCAAAGAGAAGAAACAAGACATTGTTTGGATTCGCCAAAACAATGCTTGAAGCGAAGAGGTTATCTATGGTCAGAGGCTATTTCAACTACTGTGTACCTTGTCAATAGATGACCATCCAAATCACTCCAAGGTATGAATCTTTATGAAGCATGGTATGAAAGAAAACCTAGTCTTGGACATTGCAAGGTGTTTGGTTGTTTAGCTTATGTTCATGTATCATCATAAAATAGGTAATCTAGATGAAAGAGCAACAAAAGCAATGTTTATTGGGTATGATTCAACTCAGATGGGTTACAGGTTCTATAATCCTTCAACTAAGCAATTCACTACAAGTAGGGATGTTGTGTTTGAAGAACATAGGTCTTGATATGATGAACAAAAACAAAAGGTAACTCTACCATATAATCTTGATTCTAATTCTCATCAATTAGGAAGCAAGCATGATACACAGGTCAAGGATCCAAGAAGTGATATAGATAATGACCAAGATGAAAAGGAAAAGGATTACAAGCTATGGAAGTCAAGAGGCAAAGCAAAGATGCACGTGTGGAGAATGCTCCAAGCAAGCCCCTAGAAGATCAACAAGGGATAAGAAACAACCAGAAAGGTATAGATATGATTCCACATTTATTATAAAGCATTCAATCTACTTGGCAAAGGACTCAATTTCAGAAGAACCCTCAACCTATGAAGAGGCAAAGGGAAACCCTAATTGGGAAAGGCCATGAAAGAAGAATAGATGCATTGAAGGAGATAGAGACTTGGGATTTGGTTCCAATGTCATCCAACCAAAAGGTAATTGGTTGTAGATGGGTATCTAAAGTTAAAAGAAACTCATATGGATCAATTTGTAGGTACAATGCAAGATTAGCTACCAAAGGATGCTCACAAACTCATGGTATAGACTATGAGGAAACATTCTCACCAGTTGCAATGATGACTACAATTAGAACATTGATAAGTGTAGATGCTGCAAGAAATTGGAGACTCCTCCAACTTGACGTGAAAAATGCATTCCTAAATGGTTGGGTAAGTGAAGAGATATACATGTCACAACCACCATGTTTTGAAAACCCTAATCATATATCTTATGTTTGCAAACTTAAGAAAGCATTGTATGGATTGAAACAAACTCCTAAAGCTTGGAATTACAGGTTGGTTGCATACCTCCAAGATCAAGGCTTCAAACCTAGCAACTCATATCCTTCTTTATTCATCAAAAGGGATCACAATGAGGTTACCTATCTATGTGTATATGTAGTTGTTATCATTGTGACAGGTGATGATCTGAATGGCATTTCAAGAGACACATGCAAGAGGAGTTCAAAATCAGTGACTTAGGTGAGCTCACATATTTCCAAGGTATGTAAGTGATTTATAAAGATGAAGGGATGTATCTAACTCAAAGAAGATACATTCAAGAACTACTTCTCAAGTTCATAATGAAGAACACAAAGTTTGTAGGTAAACCTTTGGAATTGAACCATAAACTAAGTGTTTATGAAGGTGAGCATATTGATGATCCTAAAGAGTATCAAAGCTTAGCTGGTAGCTTGATATATGCTACTCACACAAGACCAAACATGTCATATAGTTTGGGATTTCTTAGCTAGTTCATGAACTCATCTAGATGGCCACACATGGATGCTATAAAGAGAGTACTCAAGTACCTCAAATGGACACCTAATGAAGGTATCTATTACTCTTACTCTTCATATTTGGATATCAAAATTTATTTAGATGCAGATTGAGCAAAATCAAAGGATAATAGAAGAAGTACATCTAGATACTTAGCATTTCCAGGTTCAAAATTGGTTTCATGGAGTTCCAAGAAGAAACCAACAGTTGCTTTATCTTCAACTGAAGCAGAATATAGAGCTCTAACTATTGCAACTCAAGAAGGAATATGGTTCAAGGAGTTGTACTCAGATTGGGGACTTGTAAGTTCCAAACCTCACTTACTTGGAGATAATGTAAGTTCCATGCATCTAGCTACAAATCCAATTTTTCATGCAAGGACAAAGCACATAGAAGTCCATTACCACTTTGTAAGAACGAAGCTTATGGCAAAGGAAATTGACATTTCATTTGTTCCTACTTGGAAGCAAATAGCAAACATGATGACAAAGGCACTTGATGGGATAAAGCTTTGTAGATTCAAGGCTATGGCAGGTATTCAACCTATCAGAGAATAAAGACTCGAGCATACTTTAGCTTGAGGGGGATTTGTTGGAACATCAAGCTTGCATTATGCTTGAGGTGGATATGCTCTTCATCAAATCCATCATTTGGATGGTGTCATATATGTACCTTAAAGAAAAGCACTTATGTGCACATTATTTCTTTGTATTAATTGTTTGATCACTTATGATCATTTCTTGTAAGGTTCAATATATTTACCTTTCTAAAACAAAAGAGTAAAGGGCCTGAAAGCCACGAGTTAGAAGTGGTTGAGATTAATTCTCAATAAATCAATCAAGAAGTAGATATGACTTCAACTTTCTCTTTTTTCTAGATTGTAGGAAAAGATTCCAATCAATCTAAACTACCAAAACAGCCTAATTTCGAGTTCAAATTCATGAAGAAAAAAATGTTCATATCCTCAAGAGTCTATATAAAGAGTGTTGATTTGTACATTAAGTAGAGTGTTGATGTGAAGCAATAAATATACTCTTTGATCATTAATTTGTGCCACTTCTATTCTCTGCTTCTTCTTCCTCAGACTCAATCAACTTTTAGAGATTGTTTCTCTCTAAATAGAGCTCACAATCAAGTGTTTAAGCATTCATTTGAAACGTGTAAGAGTCTAGTTTATGTATACAAATTTTCAAGTCATTTCATTTAGTAATTTCATAGAAATCTAAGTTTTATATATCCAAAGAGCTAGGGCTGATCATATGTTGGTTTGTTGGACCAACTTCACCACTTGACAACTCAACTTTCCAAACCTCTCCAAGCTTCTCCAACTTCTTTCAACTAATACCTACCTAGCTACCTACCTACCTACCTAGATAGCTACCTACCTAGCTAGCTAGCTACCTAGCTAGCTAGCTACCTAGCTAGCTAGCTACCTAGCTAGCTACCTAGCTAGCTACCTAGCTAGATGCCTGCCTACCTGTCTTTTGTTGGAAGAGATGGATGGATACCACAAGAGGATGAGTTGGTACTGCTAATCCTTGCTTTATACCTTCCCTCTTTCACCTCAAATTTTGATAGTAGGCCCCTTTAGCTTGCTAATGATACTAAATAAGTGCTTATGTACTTTCCAGATGATGCTTCTAACAATTAGATCAAAATAGATGACTTTGCAAATAGCTAGTGATCAAAAACTTGCTATTTTGGTCTGACACCTGCTAGATCTTTTGCTCAATGCTCACAGTAGAGTAGAAATTAGGAAAATTCATTTTGATGGTATCTAATTAGCTTAGATAGCTAATGATTCCAAGTGAAATCACTTAAAATATAAACCATACACTGAGCAATCACTTTAGCAAATGGATGCTTACCCCCAATTTTTTAGGAGCTACACAAAGAATGACCAGAGAGCACTTCGATGCAGATTTCTCCCAACTTTCTAAAGGGAATGCCTTCAAATTTTGTTAGCTTGAAGTAGACTTTGAGTTGATTCCAACAAGCTATAGATCATGGAAAATGATGGATAGATCATTGAGATATGAGCATTCAAAGTACACTATTATGAGTGGACATAGCAGAGATGAAGACAGATGTGATCAATGAAATGTATATATTATATCACATGATTTTACAACCTCATTGGAATTGCAATAATGCACAATGATAGTATGATGTGTGAGCTATAGTGTATGCTCCTCAACTTCTACAAAAGATCAGAAAATGAGTTCCTAGAAGTGGCCTATAGCCCGCAAGTTTTAGAAGTCATTTTATAATGAGTTTTCCTCAAATTTTGAATTTGATATTCAAATGAGGCTCCATCTAAAAGTGTTCCTCCAAGTTAGGAGTGATGCTACCAAATGGAATTTGTAACTTTTGATTCTCCTAACTCCACGAAATCATTGGATTTACAAGATTCTTTAATGAATTAACCATTTACAAATGGTAAATGATCACACAATTACAAGCAATGGTTCATGTGACTCATCATATGTTTCTTCATATAATTCTTCAAGTGAAGCCAAATGTGAAGGATTGTCCAATTGCTCCAACAGCTCCCCCTCAAGCCAAACATCTTGGCTTCTTCTCCTTCATAAGTTTTCTTGAATGTCCTGCAATCCAATCATACTTTTAAATCTACAAAGTTTAGTACCATCAAGTGCTTTGGTCAATAAATCTGCACATTGCATGTTTGTGGATACATATGCCAATTGAATCTCCTTGCTCAATAGCTTTTCTCTAACATAGTGATAGTGAACTTCTATATGCTTGGTTCTTGCATGATAGATAGGATTTGCTACAAGATGCAAAGAACTTGTATTGTCACCAAAAATCATATGTGAGTGAGAATGAAGTCCCAAATATGAATATAGCAATCTAATCCATATGGCTTCTTGTGTAGCATTGACTAATCCCCTATATTCAGCCTCTATTGCAGATAAAGCAACAGTAGGTTGCTTCTTGGAAGACCATGAAATGGGATTATCACCTGCAAAGGAAAGATATCCAGAAGTACTCCTCTTGTCATCCTTACAACCTGCCCAATCAGCATCTGAGTATAGCTTGATTTCTAAATCTGATGTGTATGGAAAGTATAAACCTTGATTTTGAGTACCCTTGAGATACTTCAAAATCCTTTTGGTAGATTCCAAGTGAGTTGCTCTAGGTTTATGCATGAATTGACTTAAGACACTTACTCAATAAGCTATGTCAATCCTTGTCAATGTTGCATAGTTTAGACTTCCAACTATGCTTTGATATCCTGCAATGCCTTCAAGCAAATCACCTTCATGAG
Source organism: Ceratopteris richardii (assembly GCA_020310875.1). NCBI lineage: Eukaryota > Viridiplantae > Streptophyta > Polypodiopsida > Polypodiales > Pteridaceae > Ceratopteris > Ceratopteris richardii. The sequence goes on along the minus strand of CM035407.1, from coordinate 55,588,831 downwards.
CACTAAATTTATGATTTACCTCCATAGGGATGCTAGATATCTTGGCATTCTCCAAGTGGAACTTCTTCAACATGTCCTGCATATACTTCCTTTGAGTAATGTAAATTCCAGAATTTGTATAGACTAATCCAAGTCCAAGAAAATATTTTAGAAACCCTAGATCACTGATTTTGAACTCTTGCATCATTTGGTTCTTGATTTCTTTGATGTCCTTGGCATCACTACCTATTAGGATGATGTCATCAACATACACACAAAAATACATCAGTTCTGAGTTGATCCTCTTCACAAACAGAGAAGAATCTACCTTGCTCATTATGAATCCTTGATCTTGAAGATAGGTAGTTAACCTATGATTCCATGCCCTAGGTGCCTGCTTCAAACCATAGAGAGCTTTGTTCAATTTGCACACATAATTTACCTTGATTGGGTCTTCATAGCAAAGAGGCTGAGCTATGTAAACCTCCTATGAAATCAATCCATTGAGAAAAGCATTCTTCACATCTAGTTGATACATATTCCAATTCCTAGATGCAGCCACACTTACCAATACTCTGATGGTTGGCATATTATCCACATGTGAGAAGGTCTCTTCATAATCAACTCCTTGGGTTTGTGCAACACTGTAAGGGATTGAACTCACAACCTCTTGGTTAGGAATGTGATGGGCTAACCACTTGCCCCAAAAGCCATGGTTGAGGATTACTTCCTAATCCTCTCTCTTAGGGTGTAGTTCAACCATCTCCTACTAGGATTATGTTACATTCTTCCCCCCTTGGTCGATCATTGTCCTCAATGATCTACTCTTGTATCCCTCGAGCCTCGGTGATCAGCCCCTTGAGCTCCCTAGATGCCCTTGAATTGATGTTCCTCAACCTCGCACAGTTTCTTGAACCTTGTTCGCAACCTTGGTCTCTTGAACCCTTGCTCTCAACCTTGGTGTCTTGAACCTTCTTGTTCGCAACCTTGGTTTCTCGAGCCCTTGTTCTCAACCTCAGTCTTGAACCTTGTTCTCACCCATGCTTGGTATCTTGAACACTCAATCAAGTGCCACCCAAGGATTCTCAAGGATTTCACACTTGCAAGCTAGCTCATTGGAAAGTTCGTTCCGAGAGCTTTCCAACGGTATATCACATGCCTCAATCCGACCTACGGATTGAGAGATACACCCCAATCATTGTAAGGTCCATCATTGAAATCGACGCGCGCCTTCCACAAATCCTACCCTTTCACATGATAGAGTGCCCAAGCGCCTTTTTTAGAGGCCATTGGATCATTCCACCTTGTCCAAGCCTACTTCCTAGGCTCTGATACCAATGTAAGGGATTGAACTCACAACCTCTTGGTTAGGAATGTGATGGGCTAACCACTTGCCCCAAAAGCCATGGTTGAGGATTACTTCCTAATCCTCTCTCTTAGGGTGTAGTTCAACCATCTCCTACTAGGATTATGTTACAAACACCCTTAGCCACAAGTCTAGATTTATACCTGTTTATGGATCCATCTGAGTTCCTTTTGATTTTGTAAATCCATCTAGAACCAATTACCTTCATTGATGCCTTCTTGGGTACTAGCTCCCAAGTATCATTCTCTTGGAGTGCTTCTATTTCTTCATCCATAGCTTCCTTCCATTCTACCTTGGTACTTTCTTCTTCATATGAAGAGGATTCTTCAAGTGATAAATCCTTAGCACGATGAATGGAATGCTTAGTAACTAATGAAGTGTCATAGCCATATCTGATTGGTTTCTTGCTCTCCCTTTGTGATCTCCTTAGAGCTTGGTTGGATGATTCAGGTAAGTCTTCCAATCTCTTTGTCTTGACCTTGCCCTTTGATTTTCATGCCTTGAATTCTTCTAGGTTGATGATGTCCCTCATCTGATTTGATGTCTTCAATTTGGTTTGGCTCCTCCTTGGTGAGGCTTGGAAACTCCTCTTCCAAGTCATATGGAAATTTGACCTTCCTGCATTCACTTTCAAACCAAGAATCATTCTCATCAAACACATCTCTACTAACCATAAATCCTTTGTTGGATGGATTATAAAACCTGTATCCTTTCTAATTTAAATCATATCCTATGAAGATGCACTTCTCTACCTTAGGGTGTAGCTTACCTCTGATTTGAGATGGAACATGCACATAAGCAACACACCCAAATATTCGATAATGATCAAGTGATGGCCTCCTACCATACCATGCTTCATATAGGGTCATCCCATCAAGTGATCTGGATGGCAACCTGTTAATAAGATAAGTGGCAGTAGATATACTTTCTGCCCACAAATAATTAAGCAATTTCTTTTCATTAAGCATTGATCTAGCTGCTTCCACAATCAACCTATTTCTCCTCTCTACTACCTCATTTTTCTCTAGGGTATACCTTATAGTAATCTCCCTTTGATACCTCTGTCCTGCAAAAATGCATCAAATTCATTGGAGAAGTACTCACCTCCTCCATCTGACCTTATTCTCTTTAGGCTTCTTCCCGTTTGATTTTCCACAAGTGCAAGATATTTTTTGAAATAATTGAACACTTCATCTTTGTGCTTCATGAAATACAAGATAGTCCACCTACTGAAATCATCAATGAATGGCACATAGTACCTTGAGCCTGAAATTGAAGGGTCCTTGCTTGGTCCCCACACATCTGTGTGGACAAGTTCCAAGTAATCCTCATGCATGTAGCCTTTCTTTGTAAAGGATAACCTGTGTGATTTACCAAACTGACAAGCACCACATTTATAGATCATGTGTTGCTTGGATACATTAGCACACATTGATCTCTACATATTTGCTTCAAGGTTCTCTCACCAATATGCCCTAATCTCTTATGCCAAATCTCAAGCTCTGATAATGTTTGATCCTCAAGTTCTAATGTAAATAGCCTACCTGTTTTTTCTCCCTTGGAAATTGCAATATTTCTATTGTAATTATAAATTGCAATATTTCTATTGTCCTCAAGTTCTAATGTAAATAGCCTACCTGTTTTTTCTCCCTTGGAAATTCTCTTGAATCCATGTTGGGGATCCTCCACAGAAGCTCCATATTTGTTGAACCTAATCTGCAAAGCTTTTTCCACTATCTATCAAACACTCATTGGATTCTTGGTGATTGTAGGTACATAAAGAACCCTGCTCAGCAAATTTCTATTCCCATCAGAAGTTTTGACATTTCCTACCTTGACCACTGAATGCTTGGTGTCATCACCTGTTTGTACTTGGTGCTTTTCCTTGGGTTCCTCAAGATCAAAAAGAAGAGCACATGGTTTGAACAACCTGAGTCAATATAGAAGAGGTGCTCATCATTCATACCTTGTTTTGATGTCATATTCATAATGAGAAGAGAATCCTCTGTATAGTTATTGAAGTCCTTTTCTTGATTTGTATCCTCCTTGATAATTGTTGTTGTAGTTGTTGTTGTAGCCATGGTTGTAGCCTTGATTATGGTTGAACCTTCCTCTTGATTGTGAGTAGCCACCTCTTTGATATCCTCTTCCTCTCTGATTCTTGAAGTTCCTATAGCACTCATCTGTAGTGTGATTAGACAGTCCATATGTGTTGCATGGGGAAGAGTTGAAAGGTCTCCCCCTACCTTGCTTACCTCCTCTGCCCCTTCCTCTTGACTTCCTACCTCTCCCTGCATAGTTAGCTTGAGAAGTAGTACCTTCATCTTCAACCTTTTTGTTTTTCCCTTTCTCTTTAGACTTTCCTTTATCTGTGTATAGGGTAGAAGAGTTGTTACCTCTTGATGGTTCTCCATTTTTGTTGAGCTTGGCTTCATGGGTAAAAAGTTGTCCCATGAGTGTGGTAAGATCTGGAATCTGCATATCCATGTAAAGGTCCATAGCAATTGTGAAGAGTTCCCACTTATCATCTGCCTTGATGTCATTGATTACCTGTCTCACTATTTGCTCCTCTTCAATCTCCTCTCCTATGCTTGCCAATTGGTCAGCCACATCTTTGATCTTGGTCACATACTCTGAAACACTTTGCTTGGGTTGCTTCCCTTGAGTGGTAAACTCAATTCATAGTTGATTTTTTCTTTCTTTTGTATTGGAAGAAAAGTATGAAGACAATGTATCCCAAGTCTCTTGGGAAGTTTTACAATTCCTAATGTGTGGAAGAAGGAAGCCAAAGATAGAGTTAAGTAGACATGACCTTGCTAAAGAATCTTTGGCACACCATGAGTTGAGTCTTTCAAGCTCCTATCTTGTAGGTTGTCCTTTGCTTCTGAAAATGGGCATCTCCTCATCTCCTGATATGTATCCATAGAGATTCCTTCCTTGTAGATATGTCTTCATCCTCAAGGACCATGCTTGATAGTTGTTCCTATCCAATTTATCAATAAAAGAAGGGAAACCATCTCCCATTTTACCTCAACTTGCTCTGATACCACTGTTGGAAGAGTGGATGGATATCACAAGAGGATGAGTTGGTACTGCTAATCCCTGCTTTATACCTGCCCTCTTCACCTCAAAGTTTGATAGTAGGTCCCTTTAGCTTACTAATGACACTAAATAAGTGCCTATGTACTTTGGAGATGATGCTTCAAACAATTAGATCAAAACAGATAACTTTGCAAATAATTAGTGATCAAAAACTTGCTATTTTGGTCTTGACTGTTGAGATATCAAGCTCAACATGTGATGATCGAGGATGATACGTATCAGTTTTTTGTTTCTCTGACATGTATAGTGGTCACGTTGGTATATATCAGGGATACTTCATTGAGCTTTATTAGATTTATCTATCGAGAGTGATGGCACATTTGTTACTTGCCAACTCACTCATTCGCAGACATTAGATTTTTCCTTATGTACAGATCTTTATATATTGCACTGGTTGTATTCTTGTTTTTAGGTCATTCTTGTACATTCCTTTTTATGTAATAGAAGTGTGTCTTCGTGGTTTAGGAGCTGCATATAAGCAGTCCAGAACTTCTATACAAACCAGGGAAAATATTCCAAATTTTGTTGATTTGGTATCTATGTTAATTATTGAAGAAAAGAATCTTGGTGAGGATTCAAACTCCCAAGGAAAATCTAGCTCTGAGCAGGTTTTCTACTCTAGCAGAGGAAGAGGCAGAGGTAGAGGTTTTGGAAGTGGAAGAGGAAATAGTAACCAAGACCAAAGTTAACAAGAGAATCATGCAGGAGGAAGAGGACAGTTTCGAGGCAGGGGGAGCCAAAGAGGCCATAGAAATTTCCAAAGAAATGATTCAAGTAATGACAATAAAGGATGCTAGAATTGCGGTAAACCTGAACACTTTGAACGTGATTGCAGGTTGAAGAATCAAAATAACAGAAGGCAACAGAATAACTATGCATCGACAAGTGCAGATGATTCTGAAAAGTTGTTCATGGTTTAACATCACATGATGAATACGATGTCTACTGGTGTTTCAAAATCAAATGATAATGTCTGGTATGTTGATTCAGGTGCTTCAAATCACATGACCAGTCATGCAAAATGGTTTAGTAGTTTGCAAAAATTGCGAGTTCCTGGATATGTTGAAACAGGTGATGATACATCGCATCTTATCGAGCATACAGGAACCATAGCATCGTCTATGGAGGACGAGAAGATAAAACATCTTGCTGATGTGTTGCATGTTCCAAACATAACAAAGAATCTGGTTTCTATTGGACAAATGATTAACCAAGGATTACAAGCTAGGTTCAACGCTGATGGGTTATATGTAGAAGAATACAAACATGGTGGATGATTGATTGCCAAAGGAAACAAAGTGGGTAGGATGTTCACCTTAAATATGAAAATTCCTGAAATGAATGCAGTCATGTTTGCAAAAGGTGCAGGAGTTATTGTTGATATAGAGATCTGGCACAAACTAATTGGGCATGCAAATCTGCAAAGGCTGAAACTAATGTCGTCAAAGGAGATCATTCATGGACTACCAAATTTCAAGGTTTCATAGATGAAAAAGTTATGTGCATCATGTCAATTTGGTAAATAGTCAAGATCTTTTTTTCCACATGACAAGCATGTTAGTGAGAATGTGCTAGAGATAGTACATACAGATGTTTGGGGTCCTGCAAAGACCACATCTATGGGTGGTTGCAAGTTTTATGTTACTTTCATTGATGACCATACACAGAAAGTGTGGGTATATTTCATGACAGAAAAGAGTGAGGTATTCACTCACATAGAGAATTTTAAAGTTATGGTGGAAAAGCAGACAGGAAAGTATATTCAGACATTAAGATCTGATGGAGGAGGTGAATACATGTCAAACGAGTTCAAAAATTTTCTTAAAATTCATGGAATTCAAGATCAGTTATCATGCAAATGCACACCACAACAGAACGGTGTTGTTGAACGCAAAAATAGACATATTGCAGAAATAGCAAGAGCCTTGATGGCTGAAAAGAATATGCCTCAGTGTTATTGGGCAAAAGCTATGCATACGGCTGTATACATCATGAACAAAACTCCAACTGCTATTGTACATAAAGTTACACCTGAAGAGAAGTTTACAGGTAAAAAGCCAAACTTATCACATATGAAATTTTTTGTTTGTATTGCATATGTACATGTTCTAGATGAGTTGAGGATGAAGCTTGATCCAAAAGTAGAAAAATGTGTCTTCATTGGATACTCCCTTGAGCAAAAGGGATACAAATGTTATAACCCACTCACATGACAAGTGAAGGTGAGCAGAGATGTGGTATTTGATGAAATGTCAAGCTTCTATGCAGATGCCAAAGAAGGACTGAATCTTGAACCAAATGACAAAGAAAATGCTGAAAAATCAAGTGCACAATCTCAAGTTTTGAGTGGACCGGATGCATCATCAAGCAATAGTTCCAACTCAAATCCATGGAGTGTATTGATCTTTATATATTGCACTGGTTGTATTCTTGTTTTTAGGTCATTCTTGTACATTCCTTTTTATGTAATAGAAGAAGAACAACAAGATCTTCTTCCTTGCCTCAATCTGTGTGTGTGCTTATCTTTGAGAGTGAAAGTGTGTGTGTGAGCTCTCTTCCTTATCTGCTTCCTTGTGACATTGACACCTGCTGGATCTTTTGCTCAGTGCTCATAGTATAGTAGCAATTAGGAAAATTCCTTTTGACGGTATCTAAGTAGCTTAGATAGCTAATGATTCCAAGTGGAATCAGTTAAAATGATAAATCATACACTGAGAAATCACTTTAGCAAATGGATGCTTACCCTCGATTTTTTAGGAGCTACACAAAGAATGACCAGAGAGCACTTCAACGCGGATTTCTCCCAATTGGCTGAAGGGAATGCCTTGAAATTTTGATAGCTTGAAGTAGACTTTGAGCTGGTTCCAATAATCTATAGATGATGGAAAATGATGGAGAGATCACTGAGAGATGAATATTCAAAGTACACTCTTCTCAGTGGACATAGCAAAGATGAAGTCACATGTGATCAATGAAATGTATATATTATATCATATGATTTTAC
>CM035407.1:55541380-55578880 GCA_020310875.1 Ceratopteris richardii | reverse complement strand
AGGTTCCTTGACATTCTTAAAGGTCCTGAATGTCACTAGCATTAGCTCAAAGATTTTGAGGCACGTCTGTGCCATGATATCTGGTATATTCTTGAATCTGATTGCCTAGTGTCGGATGGTTGAAATCATGTAGTTGACTGTGGGTTGGCCATGAGGGGGTGCTAGGTACACATAATTTAGCCACTTTTCACATCCTTTAACCGTCAAAACTATTTTGGTGTACTCTGGCCAAGTCCTTCTTCGAAAGACAGGGCAGTAGCATGGATTATACTTAATGTATAATGGCATGTTATTCCAAGTGCGTACCATCTCAGGGTATGTTTCAAGCACACGGATCCTCCAAGTAGGTTGAAATATATTCCCATGTGTGGCACTTGCAGAGATGTCTTCTGGTGCAAACTGTGTTGCCGAGGTTGGTTCTTTTGTTGTGCGTTGCTTGATTTCAGCATTATAATTTGCCATTAAGACACAGAATGGAACATACAAATCATCGGATGTGCCAATCCACCTATGATGGGAGAGGTTTCTGAAGTAATCGGATTTGATGACGATTTCTTCCAATCGGGACATCGACTGTATCTGTACTACCACCCTCTCATCGTGGGTTGTAGCCACCTTCTCTAACCTCTGCATCCATTCAGGAGCTTCGATCTCAATTGTGTCCATTCCTTCTTCTGTTTGCTTACCCCCTGGTGCAGGCATCGGTATGTATGGGTCTTCAAAGATCTCCTCAACTTCAATTGGAACTAAGTCTTCAGGTTCCGGTTCCACTAGGGGAGAGGGTTGACGCTCATATTGAAGAACTTTATTTTGTAGTTTTGCCAGTTGTGCTCTCAGTTCTGCGACTTCTTCAGATGTGTCTGCTGCGGCTGTAACTTCTTTTGGTGAATCTTGTTGAGCTGCCAGTTGCTTTAGTAGGTCATCCCGCTCTCTTTCTAAGGCAGCGTGTGCTTCCAAGAGATCGGCGTGTGTTTCCAATACGATTTTCATATTTGCCGATGGGATGGCCTTGAAATTCTCTGGGTCGATTTCTTACGGTGAACCCTCCATTGCTGCTTCCAGGTTCTCTTCATTCTATTTCTGTACTCGTTTATTTTCTTCGAGTGCTGTAGACATGTGCTTGCGTAGTAAGGCGAGGTTACATCGAAGTTTGAGATTGTCTGTTATCTGAGTGTGTAACAGATCATCAAGTTGTTATCTTTCTTCAGTATCTATCTGGGGTGGATTGGCGATTAACTGATCATGTTTTGCTTGCAATGTACTATATTGCTGTTGTAACTGCCTCTTCTCCTTCTCTAAATTAATGAATCTCTCCTGTAGTGTTTCATGATTTCTGAACAAGCTCGTATGCTGGGCATCTAGATGCTGGTAATGCTGTTGTAGTTGAGTCATACATTGGTACATATTATTAAATATATTATTAATAGGAGTGGATGCGGGAAAGGTGTTGAATGCAGAGGGGTAGGGAAAAGGGAATGGGAGTGTATGCTGTGCTTGAAAAGGGTGAAGTGGGTGGTGGGGGAATGGGAGATTGTGGAAATATGGGGGGAGGGAGAGGTGCGGAAGTAGGTGATATGTCCATGACGTCATATGTGGATGCAGTCATGGGAGTGATTGTGAACATGGGAATTGTTGGTGTAGTGATGGTTGTGAAGGTGTAAAGTGGTGTGTGTAGTTGTGAATATGAACCGCCAGGAAGTGTGATCGGGGGTATGGGAATTTCAGCGGCTACAGTCAGAATAACCGTGTCAGTGGTAGTACTTGCAATAGGGGTGGTGATAGGTTGTGCGGATTGTGAGGGTTGACTCACGGTCTGTGCTTCGGTATGGGAAGTGGACTTTGGGGCGGTGACGGTGGTGGTGACACTGGTAGTGGGAGGTGAAGGTGGTGGAGTAGGTGGGGAGGGTGGTAACGAGGGTGATGGGGGTGCGCTTGAAGTATGGGCTTCCTCAGTGTGATGAATGGTTTGAGTTGTGCCAGTGGTCGTGGATGTGGTGCCTTGTGGTTCTGATACCAATACATTCATTTGTTTCCCTGATCGAGGGGGGCGTCGGCCGTATCTTCGCTCAGATCTTCGCGAGTGTGCGAGGGCGGTATGTACTGTCTCAGGTACCCCTAATGCATCAGCGATCATGTCAAGGGTTGCTCGGTATTGCTCATCCATACCTTCCTCTTCAAGGATTTGGTTCATGAGGACTTTTCCTGCTGCCAGGGACAGTTTGTGTTGTTCTTGAACTCAGTTGATGGTATGATACAGCTTTTTTAATTGCTTCATATAAGCAGGGGCACCTTCAAGTTCCTGGACCACTTCTTGCTCATATTCATGCTCTTCTTCATCTGATAGTCCTTCTTGTTCATCCTCTTGCTCATCTTTTGGAGTCTCCTCTTCATCATCATCATCCACTTCGACTACTTCTGGTTGGACTGGATGGGGTTGGTATGTGACTGTCTGTTGTCCGCCTGCTTGCTCTGCCTCAACCTCCAAATTAGTAGCATTAATGATTCTAGCTACTTCCTCATCAGTTAGATCTTCTAGGGTAAAGCCATGAGGGAATTCTAAGTCGGTGGGTATGGGTGGAAACACGAGGTTTGGGCCTTCCTCGTTATGCCTCGGTAATCTGATAGTGAATGGTTGCACTCGCCTTGGAAGTCGTGGAGTGGTTTTTGGTGTCAGTGTAGCACCTTGGGCCTGTGCACAAGGCATCTGAACTGCTCCTCTCATTTTCTTGGATGGAGGCCCTGCAATTGATAGTCTACGTTGAAATTCTTGCACCCTGGTCCAAACAAGTGCCCATTGAATTGGCACATCATATGCCAAGCAGCGGTAAACAATCCTTGTGAGAGCACAACATCCATAAAGCACTGACTTTTGCTTCTTATACCATCGTTGATGTGCCAAGTGTATTTGGTCGATAATCCAATGCGGCATGTTTATTGTCAAATCAAAGGCGTCTGCTAGGTACAAACTAAACCACATCTTCTTGGGTGGCATTGTGAACCTCTCTTGAGCGGGGAATGCAAAATGCTGCATGCACATTCGAAGATGAATGGCAATAGTTGGTGTCATTGCCACCATGTCCTTTAGTTTAGTCAGGTTCCTGTTTTTCATTTTGTCCGGCACCATTGACTCCTTCTCTGTGGGGATATGCATGCCCTTCATCTCGAGAGCTTCCCTTACCAAATTTTTAGTCAACTTGAAACGCTTTAGTTCATTACCCCTCGTAAGAGATGGTAAGACAAAGGTGTTGTATCCCTTTTTCTCCTTACTCGGAGTAAGGGTGCTAATCAAGTAAGAGCATCTCAGAAAGTCGGGCTTTGGTAATTGAGCTTTGAAATCATCATATAGGCATGCCTTCTTCCATATTGGTTTCAAGCCTTCATTGTTTTGAAGCTTCTCAAATTACCGTGAAGAAGTGATACCTGCCCCAGCGCCCATTGAACTCTATCTCTGCCTCCCACAGGTAAGTGCCTTCTCCCAGAGGTCGTGCCACATCACTGAACCAATGTGAGTTTTTGCTGACTGGCATTGTGTGCCCCTGTGGAGGATTCTGAATTGGTATGGCATGTAATGCTCTCAATGCCACTGGGCGTTCCTTCAATTCCTCCTCAATGGGAAGACTTTCAATGTCCACGATCTGAGGGTTGGTTCCTGCCTGGGAGCTTGTTTCTGCTGCCTCGGCCATATTGAAGAAACTGGTTGCCGGTTCTGTGAGAATATACAAATGAAGGTTAACATTGCAAACGGACACAAAGTGGTCATGTGTCCCCGTTACAACATTAACATGATGAACTAAGTGTTAGTTATTTAGTTAGTATGTTCGTGCTAGTGTGGTTGTGAATGTGAGATGTGGTTAGCAGGTGCAGGGTTCCTAAGTGCTAATTGGGATGGTGCGGTGCAGTGTGGACACAGTTAGTAATCGGAGGTGGCTTTACAATGGGATCAGGTGGTTTATTACAAAGTTTGGGATTCCAAACACACTGGGTGGCTTTCTTTGTTGATTTTGTGTAGACTCTGGTGGGTTTCATAAGAATGTCTGCTTGTAAATGAGGCTTTTTAGGGACCCATTTACAAGTGATTTTACTCGTGCTCCAGGACAAATATGTGTTTGGGTGTGTCGAATATGGGTGGGCCTCTGTTGGAAGCAGTCAGAGGCACAGACGACGTGGAAGCATGTAAAGACGGAGCAGGGAGCCAGTCGGATTATTTTGTTTTTATTATCTCTTCAAACATCCAACAGTGATCTTCATCACTCTTGTAACATATGTAATATAGACAAAACCTCATTTTGTAATTCATAGCTCCATTTTGTGCAAGCCGAGGAGTCCTCGAGCTTGAGGAGCTTAGGTAGAATGCTCGTACCAATTTTCGTTATTTTTAGACATCGTTTACCCTTCCAAATAGCCTCTAGGACCTATTTTTTAACTAGGCCGGCCACTAGATGTGAAACCGGTCAAAACTAGTCTAGAAACTATAAAAAGAGCTAGAGAGCTCATTTTTGAGGTTGATTCATTTTGGTTAGTGTGAGCCTAGAGCTAGTTTGAGCTTGTAAGAGTGTTCTTGAGTAATAGAGCTATTTTCCCACCTTCCATTGTGTCTTGCTTGTCTCTTCATTGTGTGTGTGTATGTGTGTGTGCATCTTTGTGCTTCTCACCTTCACTCTCACTTCATCTCACGTTCACGATCTTCATATCACTCCTACCTCTCCCTCGGATTGACATTAAGGAGGTGAAGCTTCTTAACGTGGTTCTCACCATTGTGCTAGAGCAACACCAAATTTGGCGCCGTTGCCGGGGATCGAGTCTAGGACGAATGTGTGATGGTAAGAGTATAGCAAGAAGTGGCGTTGGAAGGTAAAAATTTCAGTTTTTGTTGTTGTTTTTACTTAGTTTTTAGTGTTTTTCACTTCCCCCACACTCCATCTTCATCATCGCATCATCATCTCCATCTCCAAAACAATCAGAAAATTCACCATATCCCCCCATTCACCTCATTTCCCCTCATTTGTGCGTGCGAGAGAGCGAGAGAGAGTTTTTGCGCTTGTATGCACTTGTGTTTTCTTGAGTTTTCTTGCAGGTACAGAGCTTCAGAGCATCAGGAAAGCTTCCAAAAGGTAAAAAATGTACATTCTGTCAGAAATTTCCGACTGTGTCGGACCATCGCGATGGTCCGTCAAGTTCGGATTTTGAGGTAGGCGACCACACCACGAGGTAGGCGATCCTTGCGCACACACGGCACCATAGTTGCATTTCAAAAATTCGTCATTTGGTGGACCATCGCGATTGGCTCGGACCATCGCGATTGTGTCGCACCATCGCGATAGGCTCACGCCATCGCGACGGCTCGGCCGGACCATCGCGACGGTTCGCTTTTTCGGACCATCGCGACGGTTCACTTGAGCCATCGCGACGGTCCACTTGGACCATCGCGACGGTTCATTTGACCCCGGACCATCGCGATTGGCTTAGGCCATCGCCACGACAGTGCCACGTGTCACGATAGACCATCGCGACGGTTCAACTTTTGGACCATCGCGACAGCCCAAAATCGGACCATCGCGATTGGCTCAAGCCATCGCATCGCGGACCATCGCGACGGTTCACTTCGGACCATCGCGATTGTCCACCGTTGACCGTTGACCGCGCCATCGCGATTGTCCGCCCGATCACGCCATCGCGACGGTTCGATTTTTTGGACCATCGCGACGGTTCGACCTCACGCCATCGCGATCGTTCACTTCGAGCCATCGCGACGGTTCGCCTTTTCGGGCCATCGCGATTGTCCAAATTCCACGCCATCGCGACGGTTCGCTTGGACCATCGCGACGGTCCCAGACCATCGCGATTGCCCACCCCCATCGCAAATTTTGGACTTCAATTTTTGACCAATTTTGAGGGTATTTTTGGAAAATTTTTGGACCATTAGACTCATAGGAGACCCCTTAGCTCTTATTTGAGAGAAAATTGGATTGTCAGTTTTTACCCCCCAGGGCCTGAACGCTCATAACTTTTTCATCCGAAGTCCGTTTTTTGAGCTTAATAGCTCGTTAGAAAGCTCGTGACGAGTACTACGTGACCTCAACTGTTTTTTTCATAAAGAATACATCTAATTTTGGATAAGCTATTTTGAGGTTCACTCAGTTTGGGACTAGGAAGCCAGGGGGTACACATTGAAAATTTGGGCAAAAAGAGGAAGGGACTTAAAAGGTGTATATACTCAAGTATTTAATCATCCTGTGAATTGGTCTAACATTGGAATTTTCCAGGTCTAGCAAAGGCAATCAAAGGCAAGCAAGCAAGGCAGTGAAGACAGCAGAGCTTGGGAAGCGCGGCTTCTTGGGCAACAGGGCATCAGAGCAACAGAAAAGCCGACTCGAGGTTGGAAGATTACTCAACCCCCTCAGTCAATTCTTAGCTTAGGATAAACGTTAGCATTGTGGATTTAAAATGATAGGAACGCCTCAAGTTCAAGATACCTAATTCTATCAAGTTTAAGACTTAAAGTAAAGGTGTGTGTGACGCGAAAACCTAAAGAAAAGAACATAAGTCTGACGGAACGATAACTCAAAATCATAACGAAAGTCGAATTCCTGACGCATAAATTAAGACAAGGATCCAGAGAAAATTAAAAAGAACCAAGAATTAATCACAAAGAGCCATTGACGATCTAAGTGTGTAATTGAGTGAGCAAGGGAGAAAATTAATGAACCTTAGATCAGGCAAACATATAGGTAAATCAGACCGACGAAGCCTTAGATCATCAGAGGCTAGTGTAAGAACCACTGCACGATCTTGGGCTCAGCAATTGAATAATAGTTATCCCTACGAGAGCTCAGATACTAGCGAATCAGAAATGGCATTTAGCACAGACAGACCAGAAGGAGGGTCTAATGTAGCATACTTAGAAAGACCAGAAGGACCCTATAGAACGCAGTTAGAGTTTCTCCGAATCAACCGATTAGGTGCTCGCATCTATGAGGATGGTTTGCAGAGGCAAGTGGTGCAACTGCACAACCCTGATCAACCCATCGGATTGGAAAGACCAGTGGTGAAATTTGAGAGAGACGCTTACATAGACAAAGAAGGAACCATGTACATCCTAAGTACACAGCCCAACGATACGAATGAGTTTGGCACAATCCAACTAGAGACAGAAGGGAAATTTCAAGGAAAAGAACCGTTAGAAGAACCTAGAACACCGAGAGGGAAATCCGTATTAACAAGAGTAATCATCCCAGAGTGGATCCCTCAAGATAACAGGAGCACAGAGTTGTTCGTAAATAAAGAGACAGACGAAGCCTTTTGGAGGTACAGAAAGGAAAACCCCAGTGAGGTAGGCATCATCACAATCTATGAATTCAAGGATCCAGATACACCTGGAAAGGCCGTATACCTGGACGAGACTTCAGAAAGAGTCTTTGTGGTGCCTGACCACGCTAGAAACACATACACATGGAGAGGTGAATTGGTATTCCCTCCATCTAGAATGAACATGAATACACGACAACCAGGGGCAGGAACATCATCAGCCTTTGGAAATCAAAGAGAAAAGAATAAAGAAAGACCCGAAGTAAGCTTCACTCATTCCATAGGGAGAGATAGAACAACCACGGATAGACAAAGAGATCATGGAATACCAGGTGGTAGAGATGATTTTCCTCTACCTAGACCACGTGAACACACAAGAATGTTGAGACCCACACAGTTAGTGAAATCCATGAAAAATTATTTTGATGGGACAGGAGATCCCTATGATCATGTCGCAGAATTCAAACAAGTACTAAGAGCAGAACAAGTCGAAGACATGTTCACGCAATATAACGCATTTGGACTAACGTTAAAGAATACCGCTTTAACTTGGTTCCAACCTTTGCAACAAAGGCAATTTAGAGATATCCATCACCTTTTAGAGTCATTCATCACTGAATTCTCTAAAAGTGGGATTAGACATGACACGTCGTCGTTGATTCATAGCTTTAAACAGACCCCTCAGGAAACAGTTAGACTCGCAGGACGTAGATTTAGACAATATGTTGAACGATGTCCAATGCAAGAGCTACCCTCACAAGCCAAGCAAGTTTCATTGTTCCTAGATGGCTTGTTGAGCTCTAAACTACGTTCCTATGTGTACTTGAAAGAACCCAGAACGCTAGAGCAATGTGTAAGAATTTGCATAGACATTGAGGACAACTTAGGAGACGAGTTGGAACTCTCAAAGGTCTATAAGGACTCAGACTGTTCATCTCTAGCATCCACGAAATTGTCCAGCTCGATAGAGGACCTAGCAGAGAAAGTGGCCCAGAAACTAGGAGTTTCTAGTAAACAGGTGCCCAAGCTACCAGCGAATGTACGTTGTTACACTTGTGGTGGAAATCATTTGGCAAATGTGTGTCCCAATGCACCACAACCTCAAGCCAATCCTAGTGGCCAATACTGTACGATTGAAAGAAGATATACAAATCATACGGCTCAAGATTGCCCATACAACAAGCAGACCGTAAGACAGAACTACCCGCAAGCATACCAACAGCCAGGTAGATATCAAGGCCATCACAATGCTCAGCCTCATTACTATAGGCCTCCTCAGAACTACCCATACCAGGCTCAACAGAGACCTCAACCTGTCTTAGCTCAGCAGCCACCTCCACCAGCGAATGTTATCACAGTCAAATATGCTGCTGCAGAAGAGAACCTAAGCAGGGCCTTAGTGCCTTCTTCACCTTTGATCACAGAGAGTGATCCAAACTCAAACAGTTTTGACTCTACCCATGTAACTAGTCCACCCGCATATTACACGGAGTCACCAGAACATGTGGAGACATATTATTACGATAGTCCACCAGTAGAACCTAGTTGGGAGCCAGACTATGCTAATGTGATGTACGCAAACCCAAACCCACGGCCCCAATTGAGACAACAGAGACCACAGGGCCCTAGAGGACCATGCTTTAGGTGCCAAGGAGATCATTTTATAAAGGATTGTCCACATCCTCCCATAGCAGGGCAATCACAGTACTATAACATCCAAGGCTTTTGTGCCGATTGTGGCAAAGAGCATATAATCAAAGATTGTCCTAAGAACCCAGTTAATGCTTCGAATGTGACACCGATCAATGTGATAGGTATTGTAAATAACGCCGATGGATCCAATCCTACCTACGTGCCTATCCAAGCTATAACAAGAGCCCAGACGCTCTTACAGAGCCAACAGCTTAATCAAGAGAAAGTAGCCGGAACAAGTGAAGTTGCAGAATCTAGCAGTAAAAAGACAAAATCCTGGAAAGATTCTAGAGAAAGAATTAAGAGAAAATGGAGTAAAAAGATAACTGAGTTGGAAGGAAGTTTAAAGGAATCTAGAGCAAAAATCCAGGAATTAACTTCGCAGGAATTGAATCAAGAGAATCCAGCTCAGACATCAGGATCAGTGTTAGCAGAACCCATACCAGAAAATCTAGACATGATGTTTTGTGCATATGAGGCTAGATTAAAAGAGGGACCTCAAGTAGCCGAAATGAGTAAGAACTACCCTCGAGCTGATCTGGAAATTGAGAGAACTAAACTTTGCATGAAGATGGTAGAATTAGCACAAGCTTTGTTCGAAGCCTCTAGATATCTTAATTGGACTAACATGGCAAAACCGGAGTTACACTTTCAAGGACTAATGGAGAGGCTAGAATACTTGATAGAGAGCAAAGAGAAAAAGGATCAGCATAGGAACCCTAGCATCCCAGAGACACAGGAAAGGAATGCACCATCCCTGTCTCAAGTACCCAATACAGAAAGTCAAGACAATTTGTCTTCTATACATAGGCACTCTCATGAATTTTTGAGAGAAATCCAAGAAGAGAAATGGAGAAAAGAACAAGGAACTCATCCTCCTATTCAAGAAATAGATGATTTGCAGGAGCAATTCCCCCAAGACATTCCCTCTATATATGATGATGTAGAGGAAGAACAACTGAGTGAACACACAGGCTTTGAATCTAATTCTTTACAAGAATTACCTCAGTTCACCGGACCTTGGGAAGCAAAGTCTATTAATATGAGAGCACCCACGATAATAGTGAGGAATGAAGAATCAGTAATCCCTAGAAACACAGAAGTGATCAAGAACACTAAGGTACAGTGTAACCTCACTCTAGAGGAGTTGTTAAAAGTAAAACCAGAATTGTGGAAACATGTAGCAAATCAATTCCCCGAGCTTACTACTACTCCCTCACAAATAGGATCACATAATAAGGTACCAGAGATACCCGTGGAAAAGATCGGAGATGTAAGCGAAGGAGAGGAAGGTAACACTTATCTTCCGATAACCCATCAGGGCTACACCACGAAAGCCATCCTAGATTCAGGAGCCGGAGTAGCCATAGCTACCACCGCTTTATGGAAACGTTGGGGTAAGCCAGCACTCAAACCTACCAGGATGAAGCTACAAATGGCTGACGGACACATAGAAAAACCATTAGGCTTACTAGAAGGAATATCTCTCACCACTTGTGGTGTAGAATTTGAGCATACCTTTGCCATTTGTGATTTTAGTAAAAATCATGCTTATGAGATGATATTGGGACGACCATTCATGCGTCAGTTGCAAATTGTACAAGATTGGGGAACTAATTCGTTGTACTTGCAACATTTAGGAGTGACTACCAAAGTCAATCTTAAAGACTATTCACACAGAGACGTACCCCCAATACAATGGAATACCATCCATAAGACACCAGTAGAGACGGAATCCGTGCACTCATTAGAATCAGATCCTTCTTGGTTGCACGAAGATACTCATTTATGGATGTGTAAAGTCGCAAAACAAGAGGAAGAAAGATTAGAAGCAAGGACCTTAGGTGCAGAACAAAATCCACGAACCCTACAAGATCCAGCTTACGCACCTGTAGTATTCCCTGACGAAGAGTTTGAACCCCATGGTTGGGCAGAGATACTAGCCACCATGGATGTAGCCATCAATGAAGAACAATGGACACCCCACTGTAACGAGGATGGCTATGACATTTCAGTTTTTACGATAGAGCCAATCATGGGTGATGCAATTTTAGAAGAATGTGAACCCAACACTGATGCATTTGAGGATGCAAGCGATTTTGATTTAGAATCAATTATCATGGACCCACCCTTTGCATCAGAGGAAGAATATTTTTACGAAGTAGAGACTCACCCTCAGAGACACGAGGAAATTACGAATGAGGTGAGATTAGCCACAGAAGTGACTACTAAGAGTGAAGGCAAGAAAAGAAAGAAGAAAGAAACCATGTCAGAAAAAGAAGAATCTTTATTTGAAGTACCAGAGAATTTCAAGAAATATGAAACTGAAGATAGAAGAATCATGGTACGAATGCCTAATAGGAAGGCGAATGACGGACAAGTATATGATAACCGAGAGAAAACCAAAAAAATAATAGTAGCCATAGAAGGAGAGGAAGAAAAATGTACATACATAGGGCATGATTTGACAGCTGAAGAAGAAGAAGAGTTAGTTGCCCTATTGCGCGAATATAGAGATGTGTTCGCTTGGAGTTACAAGGACTTAAAAGGAGTAGATCCAGACATATGTTCTCATAGAATCCCTATGACTCCAGAGGCAAAACCTACTAAACAGAAACCTTACACGTACAATGATAACTACGCTGCGAAGATTAAAGAGGAGATAGATCGCTTGATAGAAGCAGGATTCATTTATGAAATTGAGCATACCGAATGGGTATCCCCCATTGTGGTAGTACCCAAGAAGAATGGAAAATTGCGTGTGTGTATTAACCTTAAAAAAGTTAATGCCGCCACAATTAGAGACAGTTATCCTCTTCCTATCACAGAACATCTATTGGAAAGAGTTGCGGGCAAGGAAGTCTACAGCTTTCTTGATGGATTTTCAGGCTATAATCAAGTGGCCATTGCTCCAGAAGATCAACACAAGACGGCTTTTGCCACTGAATGGGGCATATTTGCATTTCGTGTAATGCCATTTGGCTTAACAAATGCACCCGCCACTTTCCAGCGACTCATGTGTCATGTTTTTAAGGAATTCTTACGCAAGAGTTTGGAAGTTTATGTCGATGACATATGTGCTCATTCTAATGTAAGACAGACACATATCCCAGAGTTAAGGCAAATATTTGACAAATGTCGAGAATATCAGGTTTGCTTGAACCCAGAAAAATGCGTTTTCATGGTCAGACAAGGCAAAATTCTAGGACACATTGTGTCAAAAAATGGAATCTCTACGGATGAAGAAAAGGTGAAGGTAATTGCGGAATTACCTAGACCAACTAATGTGAAAGAGGTACAGGCATTTATGGGCCATTGCGGATATTATAGGAGATTCATACACATGTATGCAATCATAGCCAAGCCATTGTACTCTCTTTTAACTAATTTCGAATGGACAGAAGAATGTGAAAATTCATTTAATGAACTTAAACGACGTTTGTGCTCAGCACCTATATTAACAACCCCAGATTGGAGTAAGCCATTCCATGTGCATGTGGATGCATCCAATTACGCCATAGGATGTGTGTTAGCACAACCCACGAGTGAAGGTAACATCGATCTCCCCATAGCTTACGCAAGCAGACAATTGAACGCAGCAGAAAGAAATTACACCACGACGGAACGAGAAGGATTAGGGATGATCTACGCAGTAAAGAAGTTTAGACACTACTTGTTGGCCAACAAATTCAAGTTCTTTACAGATCATCAAGCCTTATTGTACCTAGTCAACAAACCATGTAACACGGGACGATTGATACGTTGGTTTCTATTACTCATGGAGTACGATTTTGAAGTGGTAGTCAGGAAAGGAAAGACACATCTTAGAGCTGACCACCTTTCAAGATTAACATCAGGAGAAGCTCCTCAAGAAGTAATGGATGATTTACCAGATGCATATTTGTTTAATCTGGAGATGGCACCAGAATGGGCTAAGTCTATAGTCCCTATTCTCACATACGGACCCAAGAACCCTAGGTTAAAGATCAAAGAAGGAGAGATTACCAAATCTCAGAGATACCAAATCTTAGCAGGAAGCATATATAAACAGGATAATCAAAAGATTCTTGCTTGTTGTGTAGATGAATCAGAACATGCGGATTGGTTGCAATTAGCACACATAGGTGCATTAAAGCAACATCATTCAAAACATCGAACATTACAGACTCTGCATAGACTAGGAGTATATTGGCCTTCAATGGAAGCAGATGTCTACAAGTTGTGTAAAGAATGCTATGTTTGTTGTGGAAGACCACCAGTAGAGCATGCGACATTATATCACGTGTCTCTCACACCAGACTGGAGTGAACCTTTAGTGACATACTTGAGGACGAAAACCTTCCCTCAAGGCATGACCTTAGCTCGACAACGCAGTCTAGAGCAGGAAGCTCAAGATTATTCACTTATTGGCGATAATCTATACAAAAGAGGACGAGATGGATATCTAAGACAATGTGTTCATGAAAGCGATTATCTGAGCATACTAGAGACTGCACACCAAGGTGTTGCAGGAGGTCATTTTGGACCTGATAGGATAATCAAAGCCATCCTCTTCGCAGGATTATGGTGGCCCACTCTTCACATGGATGCTCATACCTATGTTAAGAGATGTGATGTGTGCCAAAGAACTCAGTTTCCTACTCGCAGAGATGAAATGCCATTGAAACCCATGATGGGCGGACGTGCATTTTCTAAGTGGGGCATAGACTTTGTAGGACCCATTAACCCCCCTGCAAAAGGTACACATGCGGAATACATTATTGTTGCCACAGATTATCTTACGAAATGGGTAGAGGCAAAAGCCACGAAAAAGAATGATGCACACACAACTGCAAAATTCTTATTTGAAAATGTCTTTACAAGATATGGATTGCCTATAGAGTTAGTGAGCGATCGAGGCACTCACTTTCTAAACCAAGTCATTGAATATTTGTTACAGGATTTTATGGTGATTCACAAGAAATCCGCACCATATCATCCTCAGGCCAATGGTCAGGCTGAAAGCACTAACAAGATACTTTGTAACGTACTGACGAAACTCGTGAACAACAAACGTTCAGATTGGGACAAACAGTTACACCACGCTGTTTGGGCATATCGAGTGGCCTACAAGACCGTACTCAATGCAACTCCCTTTCAGATGGTTTTTGGTCAGAATGCAGTGCTTCCTTTGGACTTCTTGATACCGACCCTTAAGGTTGCACAAGAACATCAGTGGACCGGCCATGAATTATCAACAAGAATAATGGACTTGGAACAATTAGGAGAAACCAGGCTAAAGGCAGCAGCAGGAATATATGCAGCGAAGAAGCGACAGAAAGCGTATTTTGATGCACATGTGAAAGATAAAGGCCTAAAAGAAGGAGATTTAGTTCTAGTATATACGCTGAAACAACACGCACGGAAGTTAGAAAAGCGAGGTTATGGACCTATGATCATTAACAGACTTTCGACAAGTGGAGCAGTACAATTAGCCACCTAAGAAGGAAACATAATGCCTAATTATATTAGTGGCTGTAGAGTCAGGTTATATCAGGAACCTCTTACGGAGGATATGCTTAGACGACTCACGTTGGCAAAGAAGCGTAAGGAGGAAGAAAATAGAATACGAGCGGAAGCTCAGGCTGAAGCAATAGAACGCATTAAACGCATGAAGTTAAGAAGACAAGGACTAGGGAGAGAACATTTTAACCATCTGGAAACTACACCCAGATACCCCATGGCCATGTGTCAAGTAAAGTCAACCACTCATCCTAGTATAGTGGACAGGAGACCATTCATTACAGTTAGGCTAGAGCACGGCAACCCTTGTCAAGAGCTCAGGGCTTTAATTGACTCAGGTGCTGCGACTAGTGCTATTAGGTGGTCCCACTATAAGGATTCAGGAATAGAAATGCGGCCAATTGAGGCATACCTCATAGGGCTAGGAGGCATGGAAACCCCTTGCATGGGTGAGGTGGACCTTCCTATCCTCATTAAGGATGTGACTATGACAGCGAAGCTACTAGTGTGCCATGATGACGACCTGATAGAACCCCTAATCCTTGGCCAAGATTGGCTATACGATCACTCAGTGGACCTAAATCTTAGACAAGGCTCCTTACAAATTGGAACCTTAGAACAGAAGCGAGTGATACCGCTTGACTTCCCTAATGGCATTCCGACTGAGGTTTGTAACCCTAGACCCTATGAAATACATGCGATGGAAGACCGGAAGATCTTGAGTCAGATCAATCACGTTACGTCTACACCAACCCGCTCGGTCTTGGCTATGGACAGTTGTCTATCAGAAGGACGACAGGAGATCTTCCCGGGGACTTCCTGCAAACTAGAAGCGGCAGCTACCCAACCGCTAGGGCAGATGGACACAATCAGCGGTCAGGTGGGTTGCATCAGCGGCCAAACGAGCACACCATCCTGCGGTGCTCATCCTTCCAAACTTGCTGCGGACTGGCCTAGATTAAAGTTAAAGAACGCATCACTTCCTAATGGGCAGGTCACGCAAGTGTTGGATCTCCCTTCTTTTCCAAAGCAGAGTGTCCAAAGGACCTCTCAAACCCAACCACGAAGAGGTCGACCACAACAGAGGAACCAAGATCGACGACACCACCAGATAAGGCAAAGACGGCAGCAGTATCAACATCATAGAACAAGCGGCACGAGACAAATATGGGTGCCAAAAGGACAGCAACCACAGCCTATCAGCAACACTGCAGAAGAGAGCAGGACAAAGTTTCAACTAAAGCAGAGTCAGCAGACAAAGTCCTCTCGATCTTCTTCTACAAGCATCAATACTCGACAAATTTGGATCGCCAAGAAATATCTTACCCATAGACCCACACCCACGCAGATTTGGGTACCCAAACAATGTATTATATCTCAACCCTCAAGCCATGTAATATATACCCCTCAGAAACCTTTTCACCCTTCAAAACCACCAAACCCGATACCGCTTTTTGTTCCTCAGCAGAAACCCACCACCCACTCAAAGACTCTTTGGAAATGGATACCGAAGCCTGTCCAACCGTCTTCACCTAACCCATTGTCTAACTACCCCCCGACTAACATACAACCTTGTACTAAATCACTAACCTTTAAACCTTGTACAAATTCACCCACCATCATCACACATCACTCGTAATCTCATATCATCAAGAAATGTATGCATGATCTGAAACGTATAGGTGTCTAGAGACCTGCACTAGTGCTGCAAGAAACATTGCATCCATCACATCACAGCACTTGGCTACACGGGTTACGCATCAGTTATGGAAAGGGATTGCGGTCTCACTTTAATGGGATCATAATTAATTTCCATGCTAATGTGTTAATCTTTTGTAGCAGATCTTTCTCATTAGCGCATCAGTCACCATGCAAACTGACGAAGGAACATCAGGAGCAGGCCCCAGTGTAGCGGCTGTGCCCCTCAACGTGCTACGAGCAGAGTCCCACCCGACTGCTCCACCGCCGGAATTTCAGGGATTTCCAGGGCCCATGCCTATCGACAACCCACCCATGGGCTACACTGAAAAAATACACAGGAACTCTCATTGGTTTCAGGGCCTGGCAGGACCCCTCGCGGACGCAGACTTTATATTTGAATCCTCTCTGACTTTTGATGACCGCACGTGGGGAAAGTACCAGTTTTTCTCCAGAGAATTCGAAGCCCTACAAAGCACCCAGGATTTAACTCATGTTTGGGCCAGAGCAGGATTCACAGAATATTTCAGTGATCCTCTGCCCAAACCGGATTTTTATAGGTGCTATTACTTGATCACTACCTTACTGGCATCAGAGAATAAGGACATCCCAGGAACCTTCATCTTGCCTACCCTAGTGGATGATCCACCTTACAAGAGATTTTATCTCTCTAAGGACTTAATCAGAGCAGCCATCAAGATTCACGGAACCCACACTCCCACAGACCGAGAGAGATTGATTCCAGAACCGATGAAACGTGGGGATGTCACGAAGTGGGAAGAGATTTCGGCCATTACACCTGAGTTGTCAAAGCCACTAAGAATATGCATGCAACATTTTGCATTTCCAGCTCAGGACAGATTTACCATGCCACACAAAAGAATATGGTTCGGATTATATTTGGCATGTACGGGACCTCAAACAGTTGATCTGGCAAGCTGGATCATAGACCAAATGTATCTGGCACAGCACAGATGGGAGCGTAAAAAAGTGCTTAACGGATGTTGTGCACTCACAAGAATTGTGTATATGTGTTTGGCTTATGACTTGCCCATCGAGCGTGCATTAACAGGAGAGGAATTGAAGGCATTCAAGAGCACAGCGAAGAAAGCTAGGAAGCCCAGTAGGACACGGGCAGGTAAGCGCATGCGAGGCACCATCCCTTGCCTCCAAGTGCCAGAGTCGCCATCACCACAACCCTCTCCAGAGCGACCACAGACAGATGCTGCTCCCACTGTACAACCTATTCGCATACGATTGTCCAGACCAGTGATTACAGAGGCCACCACTAGTACCGCTGCACCCCAGGCAACTGCCACCACAGAACCCCCCACCACAACCGCAGAAGCTCCCACCACTATTGGTGCGGAAGCGTTTTCTTTCCCGATACCACATATGGAGGCCGACCCCATAAACATGACATTTGATTTTGAGATGCCTGATGCATTCTCAAACGAATTCCAGTATTCAGAAGCACAACTATTCTCCCAGGAATATGAACGTCCCAGCTACCCTACTACGCCGCGAGATCTGCCACAGGGACAAGTTGTGTCGGGCTCTGAAGAAGAAAGAACCGAAACAGACGACGATCAAGGCGACGATGAAGCCAGCCAGGGCTCACATGACGAACAGACAAAGGGCCAAGGCCAACAAACCGACACACACGGCGACACCAGCACATATGAAGATGAGACTTTCGAAGCCGCAGCATACACGCTGGCCATAAAGAAATTATATCGTACCATGGAGAAAGTCTGGGCCCGGAAGAAGTTAACTGAAGAGGAGAGCCAGGTATTAATTGAACAGGAACTCATCTCCGGAGGATTCGAAGACGCATACATCAGAGGGTTCAGGGAGTTAGTCAAATCAGTAGGCTCCCATGAAGCACTCAGGTTTTTACAAAGAAAGCAACTACCACAGTTTGATCCCCGCCGAGTGCGACTACTCTCAAAACCTGGGGAGTATATTCGTGTACCAACAGGAGCCCAATCTTCAGCACAAGCCAGGGAGGCACGTCTCGACCCCGAACATTCAGTAACCGCAGAAACCATTCTTGTAGATTCGCCAACCCGTACCACCATTGTACATACCACTACAATCCTCGAAATAACCTCCACCCCTTCGACTCCTCTTTCACCTCATCTTTCACCAACCCATCCTGTATCACCCGCACACCCACCTGATTTCCCCACATCCACACCTGTACAAAGCAATATAGCCCCAACCTCTTCCTTACCCATTCATACCACCAGGCCCACACCCAACCCTCTGCATCCCTATGTTAACCCCTTCACCCCTTCATCCTTCCCAGCGTTTCCCCCACCTCTAAGACCCCCATTCCCCTTCCTAACCCCACTAACCTTCTCATCAGTCTCACCTCCCCAACCTACCATAACCCCTATTTCCTGGTTTCACCAAGCTGCTCCAACTAATCCCCCTATAACTTACTCTACATTTGTAAATCCCGTCTTCACACCTGCACAACCACCCACAATCTCACCACTTTTCACAGTCACAACATTAAACACGTCCAATGGCATGGACATATCACCACCCACCTCACCACCACCCACTCCACTCACAGCACCCTCATATTTAGGCACTTCACAATTTTCCACAATCACCACTGCATCCACAGTCCCAACCCCGCTCCCCATTTCCACTGCATCTACTACCACTGCATCCTCATTTAGCACTTCACTACTACTATCGCCCACCATAGACACCGCATTTCAACACATGTTCGCATGCATGACGCAAGTCCGCGATGAGTTTGCATCACTCGGCACCAACTATCAACAGCTGCAGAAGACAACGAATGAACTACAAACGCAGCTTAATTTGTTATCAATTGAGAACGCCTCACTGAACAGCCGATACCAAGAGTTACGAGAGGCTTATCACAAGTTAGAAATAGAAAGTGAGGAAAAAAGCAAAGAGGCCACTGCGGATTTGGACAACCTACTTAGAGCCCAGACTGTCCGCAATGCAACGCTCACTAGAAATATGGGCTTACTAAGAAGACACTTAGCCGCAGCAAAAGAGGAGAACCAGAGACTCCAAGAGCAGAACAGAGAGAACTTGGAAGCGGCTTTAGATCATCCAGAACAGCCACTAAGTCCGAGCAGATTCAAGGCAATCCCATCCGAGTCGATGCGGATGCTGCTAGACGACCATGTCAGATTGCTCGAGGACTATGATCGTATGAACGAAGAACATCAAAAGTTAAAGGAAGATCACAAACTGCTACGACTCAGAGAACCAGCAACACAACAGGTACCAGTAGCAGCGGAATTACCAGCGCCTGTGGACCCTGCCCCTGAAGTTTTAGAGGAACTCAACGCACTCCGGGCCCAGGTAACAAATCTTGAATCTAGGATTGCCATCTATGAAGCACCACCAAGGCCAGACTCCCCACCTGAGCTACCAGCTGAGGAAGAAACCGTCACTATCCCGGTGGAGGAAACCTTCGAAGAGGCTTATGAACCGATACCCATCCCAGGCGGACGTGTCACGGCCGAAGGCCAGATGACCTACGAATTACCTACCCCCGCGTGGATGAAGACAGTAGAAGAACTCGGAACGACACACTCGGCCAGAGTAGAGGCACAGCTACATGCCATGGCCATAATTGAAGAGAAAATTTTACAATCACCATTCTTTGCTCAAATGGCCCCGCGACGATACATATCCGGGCATGAGCTTCAGTATAAACCATACTTCATGTTAATGGCAGAATATCAGTTAACCATAGAGAAAGAAACCGGCATGAAACCAACGCATGCCACTCAATTCGAGCCAGAGGACTTGCCACCAAGGGCGCAGAGAGGTGAAATCCTTCAACCAGACTGGCGCAAAGATTTACTGCAAAATTATCCAGAGATGATGAGCACGTGGGTAAAAGCGCCGCTTCATTTAAAATTTAATCCGTGCTGGGGACCAGTACCACGACGCCGCTCCTGGACTGCCTTCGCTATCAAAGTACAAAACAATAAGCAGTGCCAAGACTGGCTGAACTACCCATATTTCAGGCCACCTACAGGACCACCGACAATTGGCTACATGATGGCAACGATTCGTCACTGGCTCCCTCGATTAAAACACATGGATGATATTGCCGCGCACATGACTGTCAAAATCTTTGACATGATGCAGATGGTCTTTAAAGTCTTCCGACGTATCAAGGCTCCCCATGTTAACACCCCGGGCTTTGAGCATGGCAACTTTGATTTAGTCTATGATATGAGCACAACGCCATCGCTACGGGTGTGTTATGCCTGGCACTGCAGGATCAAATATCTACCGGCATGTTACAAACAAACCTTTGAAGAGATGTTCACCACCGGGTTTTGGGAATACCATTCCGAGGTATTCATCAGCAGGCCCACACATTTATTGCAACTTTTTGCCTGTGAGCGAATGGTTTATTCCACGCATTATCAACTCCCGCCACCCGACGAACCGCAACCGATAGACTGGGAGAAACTCGAGGCTGATCTAGCCCGAGGCATTCGTATATCAGAGCACACCCTCGCTCAAGACCTCCTACAGAACTACATCCGGCAGACCTCACAACAAGGTTCTGTCGAGGACGACAGAAGCGAGAGGGAGGGGGGTGTTGGAAGCAGTCAGAGGCACAGACGACGTGGAAGCATGTAAAGACGGAGCAGGGAGCCAGTCGGATTATTTTGTTTTTATTATCTCTTCAAACATCCAACAGTGATCTTCATCACTCTTGTAACATATGTAATATAGACAAAACCTCATTTTGTAATTCATAGCTCCATTTTGTGCAAGCCGAGGAGTCCTCGAGCTTGAGGAGCTTAGGTAGAATGCTCGTACCAATTTTCGTTATTTTTAGACATCGTTTACCCTTCCAAATAGCCTCTAGGACCTATTTTTTAACTAGGCCGGCCACTAGATGTGAAACCGGTCAAAACTAGTCTAGAAACTATAAAAAGAGCTAGAGAGCTCATTTTTGAGGTTGATTCATTTTGGTTAGTGTGAGCCTAGAGCTAGTTTGAGCTTGTAAGAGTGTTCTTGAGTAATAGAGCTATTTTCCCACCTTCCATTGTGTCTTGCTTGTCTCTTCATTGTGTGTGTGTATGTGTGTGTGCATCTTTGTGCTTCTCACCTTCACTCTCACTTCATCTCACGTTCACGATCTTCATATCACTCCTACCTCTCCCTCGGATTGACATTAAGGAGGTGAAGCTTCTTAACGTGGTTCTCACCATTGTGCTAGAGCAACAGCCTCAGTTGTTCGTGTGAGTGAACCATGTTGTGTGCGGTGTGGTCTGTGTGTGGCCATTTGAGCCCGCAAACAAGCCTTAGGCACCCAAATTTTCCTTGATTGCGGGTCAACTTTCATCGACTTCTTAGGTACCCAGATAGACTTTATTTTCGTAGAAGAATTTTTAAAACATCTCTTATTAGTGTCTTGCAATTGGTCACTAATATGGAGTTGAACCAGTGGTTGTAATTCAACTGCAGTCGGATGCTCGCCTCTCTATACCCACACCTGTTTCAATGGTTGAGACACCTTGCTTTGTACTTCCTTTTTGTTTTGAGCATAGGTCCTCTACTTCTTCTGCATTCGATTTGCCTTTGGTTGTTGTATCCCTATGGCTTTTGGAAAAGAAGGGAGTTCCACTGAATCCTTGACTTCTTTGCTGAGATAATCATCCCTCTGCATCACATGGTGTTGGACAAGAATAACATGGTCATCTTCATGTGTGCCCCTGGAAGGACCAAGAGTGTGTGCCTTTCCTAGTTCCGTGAGTGCTCTATTGTCTAACTCAACTGTAATTCGATTCTGATTTACCCATACCTGAAGAAGTCCACATCTTAGGTTTAGGTTGACTGCATGATCATAGATCCAGTCTTGACCCAAGACAAGAGGCTCAGTGAGATCCTCATCTTGACACACTAGTACTTTAACTGTCTTTAAAGAATCTTGAATGTAGAGGGGAAGTTCCACCTCGCCCATGCAAGGGGTTTCCACACCTCCCAATCCTATGAGATAGGCTTCTATAGGATTGACACTTAATTTCAGCTTTTGACAGTAAGAAAATTTAACCGCACTAGTGGCTGCACCTGAGTCAATCAATGCCCTTACAGTCCTTGCACTCTTTCCTTGTCCTATCTCTAAGGTTACAAAAGGACATCGATCAATTATTCTATGAGAGCTAATGCCTGAAACTTCACACATAGCCATATGATATCCTGGGTGCGCATAGTCATCTGTACTAGGCTGATCTCTACCCTGTCTCCTCAACTTCATTCTTCGGATGCGTTCCAAAGCTTTTGCCTGTGCTTCTTCTCAAATTCGTTTTTCTTCTTCCTTACGTTTCTTGGCAGTGTTGAGTCTATTTAGCATCTCTTCAGTCAGGGGTTCTTGACACTAGTGTTGTACCAAAAGAGGACACTATAGTGTCCTTTTTTCTAATAAATAAAAAAAATGACACATATTAATCAAATAAAATTTTGAAAAAACCTTAAAGCCCCATAAAGATCTATACTTAGATGCTCTGTAAAAAATATATATTTTAAAAAATAATATTTTTTGATAACTCAAAATATAGAAAGGATTGAATATGGTTGAGAAAAACTATTTTCCTGTAAGCTTATAGATGAGAAGAAAGAAATATCTCCATAAAAAGAATTTTCCTTCTATTGGAATCATTTTTCTAATGTTAATTTATTGTCATATAATCATTTAAGACAAGTCTTGGGAACTAGAAAAATCATTTTTATAATAAAAAAATTAGTACAATATAGGGTGCTCATTATATAGTTATACACTATAACAGCTTTCTATATGATATTGATTCATAAAAACACTAAAATGGTTTGTGTTTTATTTCAAAAACCATCATATAGTAGCATAAAGATATGCTACATGTCTTTGAGCCAATCATTTTGTATGTATCTCACATACCACTAAAAATCTCAATATTTCATTGAATGGCCATAATCCTCTCTATCGAGAACAGAAATTCATCCTAAAAAATTAGGTTTTCTAAATGATATAAGGTATATATTATGAATCAAAATAAGTCTAAAAACATTCTAAACTATTTTATATAGAAAAAACTAGCATGTTAGCTTTAATCATGTAGCATATGCAATATTTCCTCATAAAATGACCTTTTTTTAGCGTAGAAAAATAGTGGTATTGTTTAACTTGAACAAACGACATAGAAATTCGACTCCTAAGGTTGTCAAAAAAATAATATCAAATAGTATTTTGATAACAAAAAATGATGCATGTTCATACCATCACTTTGCAAAATAATTCATAGATGATAAGACTGTCATATCACAAATGAGATTCATTTTATGCCATAAACCTATTAAAATTCATTAAAAATCTCTAATTATGGATAGAAACATGTTGACATATATGAAATAAAATATTTTATTGCATTTAGACCAATGAAAATTATGAGATCATGATTTTAATAAAAAAACCTCTAACTTACATCACTGTAATTTCTGCACCTGTATTGAAATTAGCATCATAAAATTAGTGAATAAATATTAATTTTTATATCCTTTAATAAAAACTATATTTTTCCAAAAATATTCAACCCTTATGACAACATGTTGCATAGTTACATTTATAAGTGGTTCTTTCTAGTAATCTAAAAAATTCATCAACTATTGTCTCTTTTTCAAGACACTAAAGTGTCCAAGGACACTAAAGTGTCCAAGTACAACACTAGTGTTGATATAACTTGACTCTGCATCTGCTTATGTAATTAGGGAGAACGTCGCCTTCTAAAGTGGCTAGTTGTACTGCTCCACTAGTTGAAATCCTATTGATGATCATAGGTCCATAACCACGCTTTTCTAGCTTCCGCGCATGTTGTTTCAGGGTGTACACCAAAACTAAGTCTCCGGCCTTCAAGCCTTTATCCTTAACATGGGCATCAAAGTACGCCTTCTATCGTTTCTTGGCTGCATATATCCCTGTGGCTGCTCTCAGTCTTGTGGAGAGCTCATGCCCTGTCCACTCATGCTCTTGTGCTACTTTTAATGTAGGTATCAAGAAGTCCAACGGTAGCACTGCATTTTGGCCAAATACCATCTGAAAGGGTGTGGCTTGGAGTACTACTTTATAGGCGACTCTGTATGCCCAAACAGCATGGTGTAGCTGTTTGTCCCAATCAGAGCATTTATTATTCACCACTTTAGTCAACACATTGCATAGAATCTTATTTGTGCTTTCGGCTTGCCCATTAGCTTGTGGGTGATAAGGGTCAGACTTCTTATGTGCTACCAAGAATTCTTGGAGAAGATTCTCAATAACTTCATTCAAGAAGTGAGTGCCTCTATCACTTACTAGCTCAATAGGTAGCCCGTATCTAGTGAACACATTCTCAAATAAGAACTTAGCGGTCGTCTGAGCATCATTCTTTGTTGTAGCTTTTACCTCTACCCACTTGGTTAGATAGTTTGTGGCCACAATGATATATTCAGCATGTGAACCCTTAGCTGGGGGATTAATCGGACCAACAAAGTCTATTCACCACTTAGAGAATGCACGTCCACCCATCATAGGTTTCAATGGCATCTCATCCTTACGGATAGGATACTGAGTTCGCTGATAAACATCGCACCTCTTCACATAGGCATGTGCATCCATGTGAAGTGTTGGCCACCAAAGACCTGCAAATAGTATAGCCTTGATCACTCGATCTGGTCCAAAATGTCCTCCTGCTACACCTTGGTGACCAGTTTCCAAGATCTTAAGATACTCGCTCTCATGGACACATAATCTAAGGTAACCATCTTTACCACGCTTGTATAGATTCTCACCAATGAATGAGTAATCTAGGGCTTCTTGTTCTAGACTTTGTTGTCTGGCCAATGTCATATCTTGTGGGAATGTTTTCGTCCTCGAAAAGGCTACTAATGGTTCACTCCAATCTGGCACTATGGACACTTGATAAAGAGTGGCATGATCCACGGGGGGTTTAGTGCAACAGATAGGACATTCCTTGCACAATTTATGAACATCAACTTCCATAGTAGGCCAATGCACTCCGAGTCTCCTTAGTGTCTGCAGGGTTCGTTGCTTTGAGTAGTGTTGCTCTAATGCACCTACATGTGCTAATTGCAACCATTTTGCATACTCATCCTCTTCCACACAACAAGCTAGGATCCCTTCATCTATATGCTTGTACATACTTCCTGCCATGATCTGGTATTTTTGGGCTTTTACTATCTCCCTATCTTGAGTGTTTATGATTGGATGTTTAGGCCCGTATGTCAATACTGGCACTAATGGCTTAGCCCATTGAGGTAAAACTTCCAAATTAAATAAGTAAGCATCAAGAAAGTCATCTGATACTCCTTGTGGGGCCTCTCCAGATGTGAGACTTGAGAGGTGGTCCGCTCTCAAATGAGTCTTCCCTTTCCTCACCACAACCTCAAAGTCATATTCCATCAGTAAGAGGAACAATCTTAATAACCTACCTGTATGATGGAGAGTGTTAATCTCCAAAAGAACAACCTACTCTTGTGATTAGAGCACCTCTATACCAAGAGTAAGTCAAAACCTTTACCAAATTAGAGGTCCAATCTCCAAATTATCAAATCCTTGAAAATTCTGTGAAGAAGATGAAACACAGAAAGTCTGCTGCACAATTTCTTCTCATTGACTTATCAAATCTTTAAAGTTTTCTATGAAATTTTGTATGGAGTGTCGCCTAGAGATTGCGCACCTCCTCCAAGTTAAAGTTCTTCAAAACGTTTAGTATAACTTGAGAAATCAACTTCACAAGTTACCTATGTCAAAATCAGTACTTCTGAGAAGTCGATTTGACACCCCTAACTTCTTAACTTCAGTTCTCTGAGTATGAAACCCGTTTAAGCAAATGCTTCTGGCCACGAGTAACTTACCTTCCAACTTAAAGATTAAGTGCTTGCTTGCACAAAACTTTAAACTGTGGAGTGAGAACAGACCAAAAGATTAAGATCGAAATTTGCACCTGTTTCTGAGAACTGTGAACATTCAACACACATGAATGTTCCTACACAAAATTCTCCTAGCCTGTTTACAATTAGACTCTGAAACTCTGATCAAAGACTCATCAACTATCAACTTAGATATCCTCAAAAGGATTTCACAAATGACTTACCACAGAAGGAACAGACACGAAAAGATCGGGCGCAATATTTCTTCCATTTACTCAGAAAGTTACAGTTGAGTGATGAGAGGAAACTCAACTAACTTTTCACATATCTAATGACATCTCTCTTCCTCATTCTTGACTTCTATCTACTCATACATAAACTCTCATATCACGCCTCGACATTTTCAAGGTATTTATAGATAAATTTGTACAAGTCTATGACTAATCAAAGATCTAAGTGAACTATGTACATATGTGTTCATTCCTCACATACTCTGAATATATCTTCCTTCCAAGCTTCAAGAATTGATCTCATCCTTCATTCTTTAGTCTTCAAACATTCAATTGGTGATTGATCTGCACCAACAGCTCCCCCTCAATCATCAATTGAGGTTTCTCCTTTCTTCTTTATACCTGCCATGTCTTTAAACTTCTGTAGCTTTGGTCCATCCAAGCTCTTTGTAAGCATATCAGCTATCTGATCTTTAGTTGAAGTATGAATGACTTCAATCTCCTTGTCCATCACTTTCTCTCTTAGAAAGTGATACTGAATCTCAATGTGTTTGGTCCTGGCATGGAAAACAGGATTAGCAGCTAAGTACAATGAACTCATGTTATCTCCAAATATAATTGGTATCCCATGCACAATGTCAAGACTCTTCATTAAGGTCTTGAGCCAAATCACTTCCTTTGCAGCTTCAACCATGCCTTTGTATTCTGCTTCTGTAGAAGACAAAGCAACTGTATGTTGCTTCTTGGAACACCATGAGATAAGCTTATCTCCCACATAACACATGTATCCAAAAGTAGATCTTCTATCATCTGGATTACCTGCCCAATCTGCATCACTATAGATTTTGATATTTGTATCTGAGGTAAAACCATAATACAAACCTTCATTGAGTGTACCCTTAATGTACCTCAACACTCTTTGACCTGCAATCCAATGCTCTTTCCTAGGGCAATGCATAAATTGAGAAAAAACCCCTACTGCATATGATAAATCAGGTCTAGTTAAAGTAGCATAGATAAGGCTACCAACCAAACTCTGATATTGTCTCATGTCCTTGAACTCTTCACCTCCAAACTTACTCAGTTTTTGATTCACCTCCATTGGTGTAGGTGCTACCCTGCAATCATCCATTTTAAACTTGATTAACAAGTTCTTCAAATACCTTTCTTGGGTCACAAATACTCCATGTTGAGTATATGTAATCTCCATCCCCAAGAAGTATGACAAGTCTCCCAAGTCACTTATTTTGAACTCCTTTTCCATCTGCTTCTTTAGTCTTTGTATTCCTTCTTCATCTGTACATGTAAGAATTATATCATCAACATATATGCACATGTATATGAAACCATTATCACTTGCTTTGACAAGCAAGCTACTATCTGCTTTAGACACCTAAAATCCAAGTTCTTTCAAGAACTTTACAAGTCTATAGTTCCATGCCCTTGGGGCCTGCTTCAAGCCATACAAAGCTCTCTTGAGCTTGCACACATGATCTGGATATCTCTTATCCTTGAACCCTTGAGGTTGCTCCATGAACACATCATCTGAAATATAACCATTCAAAAAAGCATTTTTCACATCAAGTTGACATAACTTCCAACCTTTACATGCTGCAATTGCTATGAGTGTCCTGATGGTTGTCATCTTTGCCACAGGACTATAAGTCTCATCATAGTCAACACCATAAGTCTGAGCAAACCCTTTGACAACAAGTCTAGCTTTGTATCTAGACACACTTCCATCAGCAAATCTCTTGGTCTTGTAAACCCACTTGCATCCAATGATTTTCTGACTATTTGGTTTAGGAACCAAATCCCAAGTTTGATTTTCCAATAATGCATCATATTCTTCCTGCATAGCTTTCTCCCATTTTTCCTTACCTTTTGCCTCTTCATATGTAGAAGGGTCTTCATCTGTTTTAATCATGTAGGCATAATCTTTGGTAGCTAGAAATGAAGTATCATAGCTATACCTTGTAGGTTGCCATTTGTTCCTTGTAGACCTCCTAAGTTCTCCACTTCTTGAGTTTTCTGGTTCTTCATGTTCAGGATCAAATCTTGGTGTATCTTCCACTTCAACCTGCACTTCATTATTCTCTTGCTCATCAAATATCTGAACCTTTGATTTACCTTTCCTTTGGCTCACTTCTTCCTCATCACTTGTATTGATATTGCTTGTACCTGCATACCAAGTACTTTGCTCATCAAATGTAACATCTTTAGAAACCATGAATTGTTTTGTAGATGGACTCCACAATCTATAACCCATCTGCTTATCATCATAACCAATGAAAACATATTTTTCAGCTTTAGGCTCCAACTTGTGCCTTAATTGTGATGGCACATATGCATATGCCACACATCCAAAAACTCTGCAATGATCCAAGGTAGGTCTCTTACCCCACCAAGCCTCATATGGTGTCATACCCTGCAAGGCTTTACATGGTAACCTATTGACCAAATAAGTAGCTGTATTCACAGCCTCAGCCCACAAATAATTAGGGCAATTTTTCTCCTTCATCATGGATCTTGCAAACTCAACAAGTGTTCTATTTCTTCTTTCTGCTACACCATTTTGTTGAGGAGAGTACCTGCAAGTAACTTCCCTTTTTATACCTGCATTCCACAAATAATCACTGAACTCATTAGAGAAATACTCTCCCCCTCCATCTGACCTTAGTCTTTTCAATTTGTGTCCTGTAATCCTTTCTGCATATGCATGATAGTGTTTAAATGTATTGAACACCTCTGACTTATCTTTGATCACATAAATAGTGATCCATCTAGTAGCATCATCCACATAAATCACATAATACCTTGATCCATTTATACTGTAATCCTTTGATGGTCCCCACACATCTGTGTGTACCAACTCAAGCTTCTCTGAGTACATAAAACCATGCTTGGAGTAGGAAAGCTTATGAGCCTTACCTAATTGACATGCCTCACATCTGTATGTCATATGTTGACCTGCAACATTAGGCAAACCAAGCACTGAACCATTGTTAATCATGTCTTTAATACCTCTTTCATTGAAATGTCCAAGCCTCTTATGCCAAAGATCTAACTCAGAGATCTTATGTCCTCCATATGTGAACATAGCATGACCAATATTGCCTTGAATCTTCAATGTAAATAATCTTCCTTCTTTCTTCCCTGAAACAATCTGTTTATACCCTTGACTAGGGTCTTCCACAAATACTCCATCATTAGTGAACCTTACTTCATACCCCTTTTCAACAATTTGTCCTACACTTATCAAATTCTTAGGAATTGTAGGAACATACAAGACCTTACTCAATAAGGTACTACCATCCTTGGCCTTCACTGATCCAATTGACTTCACATTGTGCTTTGTGTTGTCACCTGTTTGAACAACATGATTAAAAACCTTATTCTCCAAATCAGTCATCAAAGATATATTACCACTCAGGTGATTGCTACACCCTGAGTCAATGTAGAAGACTCTTTGATCTTCACTCTGCCTTTCACAAGTTGCATTCATTATCAATGTTGAATCCTCCTTTTGATCTGAAGCATAATTGTAGTAGGTGTTATTGTATTGTTGACTTTGGAATCCTCTACCTGCATTTCTTCCAAAGTAACCCCTACTACCTCTGCCTCTGAAATTGCCTCTTTGGTTTCTGCCACCTCTTCCTCTTGCATTATAGTTTTGACTGTATCCATTATTATTCTGAGTATTATGCCAACAATCATTAGCTAAGTGATTTGTCTTACCACAAATCCAGCAAGCTTTGCCTCCATCTTTGTTATTCCTGCCTCTTCCTCTTCCTTTGCCACCTCCTCTTCCTCTTAGGAAGTTGGCTTGACTAGTTGTGCCTTCATCTTCACCTGCTTGTTGCTTTCCTTTGCTATTCTTTTTCTTGTCCTTTGAGTACATTGCATGACCTACACTTTTGTCACTATCTCCTTTAACATCCTGCTCAAATGTTAGCATATGACCTAGCAATTGATTTAAATCAGGAGTGAAATGATCAAGTGATAATTCTGTAGACAAAATGAATGGCTTCCATTTGTCATCACCTCTTAAACCTGTAAGGATTTGCCTTACCAATTTATCCTCCTCAATGTCTTCATCAACAGCTCCTAATGCATCTGCAATATCTTTCATCCTTGTTACATAGTCTGAAATGGATTGAGAAGCCTTCTTCTTGAAGGTTGTAAACTCTGCCCATAAGGATGCCTTCCTTGACTTTGTAGTATTCTGGAAATGCTCCTCCAAAGCATTCCAAATATCAGTTGCACTTTCAAGACCTCGAATATGAGGCAACAAGTAATCATTGACTACCATATATATAATGCTCCTAGCTTGAGCATCTTTCTTCATCCAATTTTTCAAATCTGCTAACTCTTCCCTAGTTGGAACACTAGGATCTCTGAAACTTGGCTTCTCCTCTTCACCTGTGATGTAGGCTATTAAATCTTTGCTCATAAGATGAGCTTCCATCCTCATTGACCATGCAGGATAGTTTTCCCTATCCAATTTCTCTATCTGAAGAGAATCTCCCATCTTGTGTCCTCCTGTGTATTGAAAACTTCAACCTTTATGAACAATATGTGTACCTTTACTTCGAATTAGACTCCTTTTGTCCTTCTTGATGTCATATGGTCTGCTCCTCAAGCTTTACCTTCAAACTTTCACCTTCTAGCTCTTCAATTGTTGAAAGTTTTGAATCTGCAGCAGTCGGGCTCCTCCTTTCCTTGATTTTGATGTCTCCTGCTCTGATACCACTGATGGAGAGTGTTAATCTCCAAAAGAACAACCTACTCTTGTGATTAGAGCACCTCTATACCAAGAGTAAGTCAAAACCTTTACCAAATTAGAGGTCCAATCTCCAAATTATCAAATCCTTGAAAATTCTGTGAAGAAGATGAAACACAGAAAGTCTGCTGCACAATTTCTTCTCATTGACTTATCAAATCTTTAAAGTTTTCTATGAAATTTTTTATGGAGTGTCGCCTAGAGATTGCGCACCTCCTCCAAGTTAAAGTTCTTCAAAACGTTTAGTATAACTTGAGAAATCAACTTCACAAGTTACCTATGTCAAAATCAGTACTTCTGAGAAGTCGATTTGACACCCCTAACTTCTTAACTTCAGTTCTCTGAGTATGAAACCCGTTTAAGCAAATGCTTCTAGCCACGAGTAACTTACCTTCCAACTTAAAGATTAAGTGCTTGCTTGCACAAAACTTTAAACTGTGGAGTGAGAACAGACCAAAAGATTAAGATCGAAATTTGCGCCTGTTTCTGAGAACTGTGAACATTCAACACACATGAATGTTCCTACACAAAATTCTCCTAGCCTGTTTACAATTAGACTCTGAAACTCTGATCAAAGACTCATCAACTATCAACTTAGATATCCTCAAAAGGATTTCACAAATGACTTACCACAGAAGGAACAGACACGAAAAGATCGGGCGCAATATTTCTTCCATTTACTCAGAAAGTTACAGTTGAGTGATGAGAGGAAACTCAACTAACTTTTCACATATCTAATGACATCTCTCTTCCTCATTCTTGACTTCTATCTACTCATACATAAACTCTCATATCACGCCTCGACATTTTCAAGGTATTTATAGATAAATTTGTACAAGTCTATGACTAATCAAAGATCTAAGTGAACTATGTACAAATGTGTTCATTCCTCACATACTCTGAATATATCTTCCTTCCAAGCTTCAAGAATTGATCTCATCCTTCATTCTTTAGTCTTCAAACATTCAATTGGTGATTGATCTGCACCAACACTGTATTGCATGGCTTGTTTACCAAGTATAACAGTGCTTGATGATCAGTAAAAAATTTAAACTTGTTTGCAAGCAAATAGTGTCTAAACTTTTTAACTGCATATACCATGCCTAATCCTTTTCTCTCAGTAGTGGTATAATTTCGTTCAGCTGCATTTAACTGTCTACTAGCATAGGCAATTGGAAGATCCATATTACCTTCAACAATACGTTGTGCGAGTACACATCCAATAGCATAATTGGATGCATCTACATGAACATGAAAGGACTTATTCCAATCTGGTGTGGTCAAGATTGGTGATGAACACAATCTTCTTTTGAGCTCGTTGAAAGAGTTTTCACATTCATCAGTCCACTCAAAGTTAGTCAAAAGTCCGTACAGAGGCTTGGCAATGATGGCATACATGTGTGTAAAGCGTCGGTAATAACCACAATGCCCCATGAAAGCTTGTGCTTCCTTGACATTCTTTGGCCTAGGTAACTTTGTTATGGCTCTTACTTTCTCTTCATCAGTGGATATGCCGTTCTTTGACACTATGTGTCCTAGAATCTTGCCTTGCCTGACCATGAAAACACACTTTTCTGGGTTCAGGCAGACTTGATATTCTCTACATTTGTCAAAGATTTGCCTGAGTTTAGGTATATGTGTCTGTCTAATGTTGGAATGAGCACAAAGATCGTCAACATAGACTTCTAAATTCTTCCTCAAGAACTCTTTAAATAGATGGCACATCAATCTTTGGAAGGTTGCAGGAGCATTGGTAAGCCCAAATGGCATTACCCGAAAAGAAAATATGCAGTGGCAAAAGCTGTCTTATGCTAATCTTCTGGAGCTATGGCTACCTGATTGTAACCAGAAAATCCATCAAGGAAGTTGTATACTTCCTTGCCTGCTACTCTTTCTAATAGATGCTCGGTAATTGGAAGTGGATAGTTATCTCGAATTGTGGCTGCATTAACCTTCTTCAAGTTAATGCATACACGTAGCTTTCCATTCTTCTTGGGCACCACTACAATGGGGGATACCCACTCAGTGTGCTCAATTTCATAAATAAATCCAGCTTCCACCAGTCTATCTATCTCCTCCTTGATCTTAGCAGCATAGTTATCGTTATAGGTGTATGGCTTTTGCTTAGAGGGTTTCATGTCTGAGGTCATGGGAATTGTGTGTGAGCATATGTCTGGGTCAACACCCTTCAAGTCCTTATAACTCCAAGCGAATACATCTCTGTATTCTCTTAGCAAGGCAATCAACTCTTGCTCTTCTTCTTCCGTCAGGTCGTGTCCTATGTAAGTACATCTCTCTTCTCCTTCTTCTATGGCTACAACAATTTTCTTGGTGGTTTCTTTGTTATCATAGGCCTCTCCTGATTGTGCCTCACATTTAGGCATTCTTACCATGACTCTCCTATCGTCTATCTCATACTTTTTAAAATTCTCCGGGACCTCAAACAAAGATTCCTCCTCTTCTCGTGTGACTTCTCTCTTCTTCCTCTTCTTGCCTTCACTCTTGGCAGTCACTTGTGTGGTTAACCTCACATCGTTTGTAAGCTCTTCATGTCTCTGGGGTTGAAATTTTACTTCATAGAAATATTCTTCCTCTGATGCAAAAGGTGGTCCATAATGATTGACTCTAGATCGGAGTCACTCGCATCTTCAAATGCATCAGGGTTAGGTTCGCACTCTTCCAGAACCGAATCTCCCATGATTGGCTCTATGGAAAAGACGGAAATGTCATAGCCATCCTCATCACAGTGGGGTGTCCATTGTTCCTCATTGATGGCTACATCCATTGTTGCTAAAATTTTTGCCCAGCCGTGAGGTTCAAATTCTTCATCAGGAAATACTACAGGTGCATAGGCTGGGTCTTGAATTGATCTATGGGTTTCCTTTGCACCTACCTCTCTGGCTTCTTCTCTCTTCTCTTCTTCTACTGCCACTTTGCACATCCATAAGTGGGTGTCTTCATGCATCCATGAGGATCCTGATCCTATGGAATGCACTGACTCCATGTCATCCTTGGCTCTATGGATGGGATTCCATTGAATAGGAGGGACATCTCTATGAGAGTAATCTTTGATATTAACCTTGGTCGTGACACCTAAGTGTTGCAGGTACAAGGAATTGGTTCCCCAATCCTGTACCACTTGCAACTGTCGCATAAATGGTCTTCCCAAAATCATCTCATAGGCATGGTTCTTGCTAAAATCACAGATAGCAAATGTGTGCTCAAACTCTACACCACATGTAGTGAGAGTTATTCCTTCAAGCAGTCCTAAGGGTCTCTCAATGTGACCATCGGCCATTTGCAACCTGAGTGCTGGCTTGCCCCATCGCTTCCATATGGAAGTGGTAGCAATTGCAACTCCTGCACCTGAGTCGAGAATTGCCTTGGTTGTGTATCCTTGATGGGTGATGGGAAGATAGGTGTTTCCTTCTTCACCTTCGCTCATATCTCCTATCTTGTCTAGAGGAATTTCTGGCACTGTTCTATGAGAACCTACCTGGGAACATGGTTTAGCTACCTCTGGCATTTGTTCGGCTACATGTTTCCACAGTTCTGGCTTAACCTGGAGTAGCTCTTCTAAAGTGAGATTGCACTGCACTTTAGTATTCTTTACTACCTCTGTAATTCTAGGTATGACTGAGTCTTCGTTTCTTACCATGACAGTGGGTGTTCTCATACATGTAGACTTTGCTTCCCATGGGCCCGTGAAGTGGGGTAATTCGTGTAAAGAATTAGACTCGAAGTCTAATCTCTCCTGAGATTGTGCACTCTCCTGCTCTCCATAAATGGAGGGAATATCTTCAGGGAATTCATCATGTGCGTCATCCACAAGTTCAAAGGGAGGAGGGACTTCACTCTCTTTTGCCCATTTTTCTTCTTGAATCTCTCGTAGGAATTCTGGTGTGTACCTATTCATAGAAGAAGAGGTGTCTGGCTCTGTGGAGTTACGCACATAAGCTTCGTGGGCGGGGAGGCTTGCTCTTTCACTTGCCTTGCCCTTATTTGGAGGGTTGGGTTCCTTTTCGGATTGTGCAATTAGCCTCTCCAATCTTTCTAGCAGTCCATCAAAGTGCAATTGCGTCTTAGCTGAACTAGAGATGTTAAAGAGGCGACTGGCTTCAAACATGGTTTGAGCCAATTCCACCATCTTAGCACAAATTTTGGTTCGTTCAAGCTCTAGTTCTGCTCTAGGGTAACACTTTTCATGATCGGTTACGTTTGGCTCTTCTGGCCTGATATGCTTTGAGCATCATATTTAGGTCCTCAGGAGTGGGATCTGCTAGAACTGATCCTACTCTAGGGGGTGGTGGGGTCGCATGAGGCGGGTTGGAAGATGGTGGATCGGATGGAGATGGGAATGGTGGTGGTGGAGTGGTGTGAGTGGGAGATTGAGATGTAGTTCAATTATCCTGGCTCTCGTTTCTCTTAGGCTTTCCTCGAGTTCACTCATCTTCTTTGCCCATTGCCTTTTCATTCTCTCACGACTATCTCTCCAGGCTCTAGTCCTCTTCTTGGTTATGCTCTCCGTTTCACTAACTTCGGCACTCTTTTCCTGGCCTAAACTTTGGTTCTGCTGCAATGCTTGAGCTCTAGTGACCACTTGCACGGGGGCAGTGGAGGTTACACCTTCCTGCAGAGTCTACAACTAACCCAATCACATTGATGGGAGTGATTTTTGTTACATTCTGTGGGTTCTTTGGGCAGTCTCGTAAGAGGTGCTCCTTCCCGCAATCTTGACAAAAACCTGGAATGGTTACAGATTGGGGTTGTGTGGGGGCAGGCATCGGGCAATCACGAATGAGGTGGTCGCCCTGACATTGGTAGCAAGGTCCTCTAGGGAATGATGGTCTTACCTGCCTAGGTTGGGGCCGCGAGTTGGGATTGGTGTACATGACATTGGTATACTCTGGCTCCCAACTTGGTTCACTCGGTTCTTCGTAATAATAGGCCTCATTATGCTCAGGTGACTGCATGTAGTAAGCTTGAGGGCTATCAATATGAGTAGAGTCAAAACTATGGTCACTAGGGTCACTCTCTGAAAGCAATGGTGTTACTGGCACAATGGCTCTATTCAGGTTCTCTTCTGCAACTGCGTACTTTACGGGAATCACATTGGTTGGGGTAGGAGGGTTGCTGAGCTAACACAGGCTGAGGCCTTTGTTGGTTTTGGTAGGGTTGTTGATAAGGTTGCTGTGGCCTACCATATTGTTGTGGAGGGTACTGGTTCTGGTATCTTCCCTGTTGTGGATAGGGCTGAGGGTAGGTTTGCCTAATTGCTTGCTTATTGTATGGGCAATCTTGCGCAGTGTGATTAGTGTATTTCCTTTCTATGGTGCAGTACTGGCTATTAAGATTCACTTGGGGTTGAGCCATAATGGGACATACGTTCGCCATATGGTCACCTCCACAAGTATAGCACCGTTTAACTGGGGAAAAT
The DNA here is from genome assembly GCA_020310875.1 of Ceratopteris richardii. Lineage (NCBI taxonomy): Eukaryota > Viridiplantae > Streptophyta > Polypodiopsida > Polypodiales > Pteridaceae > Ceratopteris > Ceratopteris richardii. The sequence continues at coordinate 55,542,309 of CM035407.1, read as the reverse complement.
CTTGGGATTTGTTTGCTAGAGACACCTAGTTTTTGAGCTACCTTCTCAGCGAGTTCCTCAATAGAGGTGGATTGCGAGGAAGAGAGGCTGGTAGAACTATCTGAATCTCTATAGATTTTTGAAAGTTCTAATTCCTCCCCTAGGTTATCCTCGATGTCGATGCACATGCGTACACATTCTTCTATGGTCCTAGGGTCCTTCAAATACACGTATGATCTCAATTTGGTACTTAGCAATCCATCCAAGAATAAAGCCACTTGTTTGGCTGGAGTGGGTAACTCAGGAACAGGACATCTCTCTAGATATTGTCTAAATCTTCTTCCTGCAAGTCTCACGGTCTCTTGAGGGGTCTGCTTAAAGCTATGAATCAGTGAGGCAGTGTTATGCCTTATGCCACTTTTGGAAAATTCAGTAATGAATGCCTCCAGAAGTTGGTCTATGTTCCTGAAGTGTCTCTCATTCAGTGGTTGAAACCACGTAAGGGCTGTGTTCCTTAGGGTTAGACCAAATGCATTGTATTGTGTGAACAGGTCCTCAACTTGCTCAGCTCTCAATACTTGCCTAAACTCGGCCACATGATCATATGGGTCTCCCGTGCCATCGAAGTAATTCTTCATGGACTTAACCAGCTTTGTAGGTCTCAAGGTTCTGATGTGTTCCCTCGGCCTTGGTAAAGGAAAATCATCAGCATTTCTTAGGTTCCTTGGAACTCTAGTTCTCTCTGTTTCTTCTCTATCCGTCTCTGCTCGCATTCGTTCTCTTCCTATTGGGTTGGCAAAACTTACCTCATGTCTTTCTCTATTCCTGTCTCTTGGAGCTCCATGAGCTTGGGAGGTTCCAGCTCCTGGGTGGCCATAGGACACATTAGATCTTGGTTGGGGAAAAATAAATTCACCCTTCCAAGTGTAAGCATGTCTACCATGTTCTGA